>JAODUH010001324.1:0-12889 GCA_027564835.1 Typhlichthys subterraneus
CCTGCACATGTGTGCGATGGATATCCAGGTGCTTAACGCACCGCCTCTGGCGGTCAGTAGAAATGAAATAGAACATCGGTACACCACTAAAGAGCGAGCACGTGTAAATTACAGTCGGTAAATATAAGCAGTACCGTAGACTCACGGTGTTCCGTTTTCGACTTTCACTCTGTGTACGTGTTATAAATACTTTTTTTTTTTTTCAGTTTCCAGCCAAATCAGATTGACTACCATCACATTTCGTTAAGACAGGATCTCAGATAGTACTGAAGCTCCGCCAAGCAGTCTTTAAGAATGGCGCTGGGAGAGAATATTGGAAGGAGTTCTATGGGATGGACCAGTCTATACTGGAGAAAGCGCTTTATGACTTACTTGATCAAATTAGAAATGTTTAAATTAAAGAAAAACAAAGAGCAAGTATTTGCATGAAAAGTGTCATGTCATGTCGCGTCACGGCGCTCGAAAATCTATAAATACTTATAATAATGATATCAAACTAATTATTATAACATAGTACATGTATTCGGCAAGCGTTGCATGTGTACGTTTGTCAGTAAAACATGTTTAAATGTGTTGGATAAAGCGTTGGAACGTGTAGCAAACGTTCCACCATCCTGAACGCAGGGCGAGTCAACTGTTCCTGTTACAGCCCAGTACGCCGTTTTGTTCAACCTAGTTACAGTAACTAGGGGGGGCGGGGCTTGGGATCGATCAATTGTGCCCCCGCCGTACTACGCAGTTATGTTCAACCTAGTTACAGTAACAAGGGGGGCGGGGCCCCCGCCGTACCTGGTTTGCAGGGAATACAGACTCCGTCAGGTCCTCTGATGAGCTGCATGGTCTCCTCGTCCACCCTCACCAGGCGGATGGGGTAGACATACGGCAGGATCTGGCTGTTGAAGCCACACGCCCCGACCTGGAACAGACACGAGCCACCAGATCCATTAGGTCAGGTTGTCTGTTTAATGTTCACGGGACCATGCGGTGAGACTGCCCCGTTTCATTACTGGCTCCAAACGCTTGCCACCTCGGCGTCTGTCTTCTGCTGCAAAGTCTGACCGCTCCACATACACGGCACTAAAGACCGGATAACGACACACATAACTGCTGTACATCTTTGTAAACAGCTGCTGGTCTGACTGGACTGCCAAACTACCAAATTCAATACAAACACTCCAGATTAAGAAGGATAGCTCTAGAGTCTATGGGATTAACCCATAATGACTTGAAGCTCATATGTGTGGTTTACAATGTGTGTGTAGTGAGTGTCTTGATACGTTTGTAACGTACAGTGTATTGTGTTGTTGTGTTTACAATGTGTGTGTAGCGAGTGTGTGTTGATACGTTTGTAACGTACAGTGTATTATGTTGTTGTGTTTACAATGTGTGTGTAGCGAGTGTGTGTTGATACGTTTGTAACGTACAGTGTATTATGTGTTGTTGTGTTTACAATGTGTGTAGAGAGTGTGTGTTGATACGTTTGTAACGTACAGTGTATTATGTGTTGTTGTTTACAATGTGTGTGTAGTGAGTGTGTGTTGATACGTTTGTAACGTACAGTGTATTATGTGTTGTTGTTTACAATGTGTGTGTAGTGAGTGTGTGTTGATATGTTTGTAACGTACGGTGTATATTATGTGGAATCTCGTGAGGCCAAGGACACATTTCCAGAAATTGATAATAAAGTTCCATCTTATCTAACACCGGGCGCCCACCAAATGCATCCACTGCGTTACGTTGCTTCGGAGGTTATTCATCGTCAATGGGCCAGTCCAAATCTATGCGTTGGGAATGTTGCACAGGTCTGCGTTGCGTTTCGAATGCCGCATGGGTTCAATATTTTAAACTCTTTTCCTTGCGTTGTATATTTCCGTTGGATGCAGAAAAATACGGAGGGTGCTTGCAGAAAAACGAAATATTGCGAAATATTTAAGCATTTGGTGGACACCCGGTGTTATGGTGCCTGGAGTTTCCCCAGAGTAAAGACTACATTTCTCATGAGCCTCTAGAGCCACCTCAAAGTGTACCATGTGCTCCCACCTTGTTGTCAAAGTTCCCCAGGCTGCAGTTACACTCTGTGGCGCCGTAGAACTCGGCGATCTGCGGCACATTGAAGCGGTTGATGAACTCCTCCCATATGGACATGCGCAGACCGTTGCCTAGCGCCATCCTGACCCGGTGTTGCCTCTCCGTGTCCCGCACGGGCTGGTTCAGGAGGTAGCGGCAGATCTCACCGATGTACTGGACAATCTGGAGCGGACCAGGCACAGTGGAAAGAACACGGCAGCAAATAATACATTAATTACTGGGACGAACCCTGTTGGTGTGGAGGTGTCCCCGAGCGAGACACGGAATGTTGGACATGCGCTATATAAATGCAGTTTACCGTTCAGTCAAGTTAATTTATTTATATAGCCCTTAATCACATTGCAGTCTCAAAAGGCTGTACAGCCTACATTTCACATGGAAACAAACAACACCCCGTTAACCTGCTCCTCTCCCCGGGCAAGGAAAAACTTCCATTAAAACCACATGGGGAAAAAAGGGGAAAAAAGGGAAGAAACTTTGGGAAGGGACATCCAGGACGGTTAACATGCAATAGGTGATGGTAGGCAAACCAAATTTAGACACAATGTGTAATAATTTACACATTGTGTCGTACATAAGAACTAACACATCAGAAAGATTTAAAGTGTTTTGTAAGTCAGTTAATCAAGAGTGGTCTGTCAATTGCAGATGCAACAGGAGTCCTAGGTCCAAGAAATTACATTGCATTACATGTTCCTTAGTAGCAGACCATGAAAATGTAATCATTTTAATTAATATATTAATCACTAATTGGACTCAATTGATATAATTTGCACAACAGCCAAATAATTGTTTGATTTGAATCTGAAGCTTCTATAAATAGATTACTAGTAGACTAATACAAAAAGAAACAAGCCTACATCTTAGTAGACTACGACACCCATCCCTTGAAGGATGGGTTAAATGCAGAGAACGAATTTTGCCACGTGTACGTGAGAATACAAAGTACCTTTACCATTTTATTTACTTACAGTACTTTAGATGTGTGACAAATATATGATTGTCTTTTTTTTTAATTTACAGCAAAAACCATAAGTTTATTTGCTTAAATAGTGTCAGTCTGTAACTCAGAGACAGTGGCAGGAACAATCCAGCCTTCCTCTAGTGTGCCAGTGGAGCGACCTTTGGCTCCTCCCTCTTGCTTCCCTCGCTCAGCTGGTAATTATCAGCCTCACCTGTTGCCCAAGTCCCAATTAGTCCTAGACTGTGTTCAAAATGTCCGCTTGTTCACTATACAGTGCGCTCTGTAGTGTATCAGCCATTTTGTGGCGTTTTTTTTTCGTTCCCTAAATAGTGCACTATAAAATCTTTGCTAGGCTCTTGTGGTGTTAACTGGAGAAGAAGCAGTCAGATTATCTTACTACGATAGACAAATGCTGTATACAATTTAAGAACGGGCACATTTTCATTGATTAAACTGTCACATATAAAGTGGTAAATTCACCAATGTGTTATTTCTATTTTGCGTTTAAATTGATTGTTGTTTTGGGGTCTTATGATGCTAATGTTTGACCAAATAATTATGTTGGCACCTACCGGTACAGTAGATCTGTGCAAAGCAGGCAAGTACTTCTTACTGACCAATCTTTGTATATTTTGTGTAGTATAGTCCACAAAAACATTCCTGATTATAAAGATCAGTCTTCTAAATTAGGCAAAAACTCAGTAACATGGACAACCTCTCGTATTGGTTATTAATATGTGCTTTAAAAACAAACTGTTATTTATAGACTGCTTTGCATGGATAACATTCATTTACGTTACCAATTTACTTATTGTTATTATTGAATATAGTATGCAACCGACATTCTCCCGTTTGTTTATGTGACAATAGCCTATGAATATCTGGCGCATGTAGAAGGTTAAAAAAGTGGTGGATAAGTGTCCGAAATGGCTGTCTGCCCTTATTCCCTAGTTAGTGTTCTATTTAGTAAACAATAACTAGGGAATAAGATGAGTGACCCTACTGCGACAGCTAGCGCGGAGGACAGCTCACCGTGCAGTTGTACTTGACACAGTCGTCCCAGAATCGCGAGGCCGAGAACTTCTTCCGGATGACGACGGTCATACCATGGATGAGACACTGGCCCACGCCCACGATGTTACCTGGGCAACACAGAGGCCAATTGATTTATGTGTTGAAAATGTAAAGTGATAAATATTTTAGATTATTCGGTCATTAGTAAACACTGCACCGAATACAAGCTGTGTGATAATCATGTATGCAGCATACAGGCATAAGTAAACTTGGTATTGCATTTTGTACAAGAAAGTTCCATATGAATATGGTAATATTAAAGTAATTATAAATCCAAAATGAGTTAGCAATTTAAAAGATTGAGTCGGCAAAGCTGGAGAAATCTAGCTTTTTGAACTCAAACACCTCTCCCTTCAATGCCAACGGAATCATTCTCTGCTTTCCATATTCAGAGTTTACAAATACACAAATATAGTCATAATAATATTTTGTATATTCATATAAATAATATACTTTATATTCATTTAAATAATATACTTTATATTCATATAAATAATATATTGTATTTTCATTCATACCACCCCTTCCGATGTAAAACACACACACACACAAGTACCCGCAGAGTGGTAGAGCGGGAGGCAGTCATACAGCACGTCGTCAGATGTCATGTTGAAGCCATGGTAAACCAAGGCTGCCATCCGGTAGTACCTACACAGGGACAGGGTCACACAGAGGTCAGGCCACAGCCACAGCGACACGCCCACGCGGATGTGCAGCGCTAGGCCGGTTTCCTGTCGCTGCACTCGGCCCCGCCTACCTGCTGTGGACCACAATGGCAGCTTTGGGCATTCCCGTGGTCCCCGACGTGTAGATGTAGAACAGGCGATCTAAAGCAGGCAACACAGGCGCTTATTAATACACGCACGCACATCAAGAGTGCAGAGCTAAGTCTGTGATGTAATAGGATGGCAGATGAAGAAACCTAACCAACCAACTGTCATTATATTTGTTTATTATTAATATTATATTTAAATACTAATAAGAATATTAATATATTATTATTATTATTAATAATAAGGAATCAATATTAATATTATTATTTACCTTTAAATTACCTTTGTGACCTTTAAAAACGGTTTACAAACTGCCTTGACAGTCAAAACAAATACTGTACAGGTACAGTGACAGTACTGCGCAAAATGTTAAATTATGTTAACTAGTTGCTAGGATGGGTTGAAGGTTGCAATGGTAGTCAAACCAGGTAGAACTTCATTGACGTTTAGGGGAATAAATTAACCAACATGAATGCTACCAGCAGGACACTCTGGGGGAGTACTAAATGTCTTTTGTTTTGTTTTTATAGTGACTTTTCACAGGCAAAAAAAAACAAACAAACAGAAAAACGTACTGTAGAAGATGTAAAAGCTAGATACATCGCCTTGGAAACCATGCCTTATTAGTCAGAGGCCAGAATGGACGGACGGACGGACGGACGGACACACACACACTTGAAACAACATTTCCACAGCTACAGTCAGTAGTAGCAGCATAGTATAGACTGGGAGCTCCACCATTCCGCCTCCATTGGCGGACAGCGTTCAGGCAGACAGGCGGCCTGCTGACCTGTGAAGCAGCGCTGGGGCGCCTGGGGCAGGTGTGTGGCTGCAGCAGCCAGCAGGGGCTCCAGGCACTCGGCCCCCTGCGGGACCCTCTTGGGGTCCCAGTCCCCAGAGCAGAACATGGCCACCGTCTTCCCCATGGAGCTGTGGACCTCACACACCGCTAAGGGGGAGGGAGGGGGGGGGGGAGAGAGAGAGAGAGCGAGCAAGAAATAGATAGGCAGACAAAACAGACAAATTAGATTTAGATGTGCTACACTGCCCCTCACAGGCAGGGGGATCTACTGAGATCATTTCACCAACTTTAAACTGGTGTATTAGTGTCTCTTGTGCAATATACAATACCTATTTTAAAACTTCCCACTGTGACCAAGATATTTACATATGTAGCAGATTAGTAGTATCAGAGCAGAATCTGTGTTCAAAAACTGCATGGCTCAGTGTCCCCGCAGAGAGGCCTTAAATGTAAAGTCAGCTATTCTAAGATAATACACATTTTTGTCAAAACTCAGCGAATATCACGTCACCGCTGCCTGCACGCTCTGTGTGCATGCTGGAAGATAATCTGGTGTTTCTACACGGCGCTGGCTATGTAAAAGGGAACACAAACAGAGTGGTGCAGACCGCGCCACACAACGCCAGCCTTTGCTATGTGCTTCCGATGTGTGGAGGCAGAGCTTCTGAGGGAGCACCTTATGGTATTAAAAAAGGAGAGAGGTGTTTTTGCCTTAGCTGAATTCGAACACCAACAAGCTTTCGCCAGAACAACTGATTGTACCTTTAGTGTAAAAGCCCACGCTGACTTGAGATCTCATGCTGCTGACAGGCCGTGCGTGCGTGCGCTTAATCGGCAGGGAAGCCAGGTTTCTAGGTTTCTAATTACTTAAAGACATAAACCACAAAGCGAGGTTACAACTGGCATTTAAATCACAGGCCGGGCGGCTCAATAACCTCCGCTAATATCACAGGCCTGCGCTTGTTCACTTCAGCATGAGCCAGCAGGACATTTTAAAAGGTTTGTCTGTGAAATGTTATGTTTTCCCTTATAGCCAACACAGCCTACAAAAGGTCTAAAGCCAACGATGAATTACCTTGTCTATATAACACACATGTAGATATGCTGTATCTTGGAAGCCAGGGAACTTAATTGTTGTCTAAATCAACTTTACACAATGTACTGTGGCTTGGGTCAACATAATTCAGAATACTATGAACATGTAGTTCTTGTAGTTCTTTTGCAAGTAAAACTATATTGGACTCTTATCACTGCTGTGTCATTTATCGTGTTCCTAATAGCGGGCGTTGTCTTGTGTGCCGATCAACGAGCAACCCTCAGAGTATCGTTTATGATTCAACTTCTGCAATGGAGCACTGTTATTGCATTGCTCGTATCGAATAAGCAAACGTTTTCACAGTCACAATTTTCTCTTGTTCACCCTTCTCATTATTTATGATAACTCATTGGACTTGGAAAGGAAACACTTCTCCTACTCAATGCCATAGAGTGCTCCCTCACAAGCCCCGCCCCCTTTAATGCCATAGGGTGCACCCTCATAAGCTCCACCCCCTGAAAATCTTACGGTTTTCAGTTTGACCGCCACGACCGGAAATCGGTAAAATATGGCCCGTTACCTATACCGATCGTAAAGTCCTATATTTTCACAGATACAGCGCTGTGTGCATGCACCACGAAGACGCTCATGTTCATTTGCCCCATCTCGTTTTAATCTGGAGATTGTACCTAGCTGTCACGGTAGCCTACTTACACGACACGTCTGCGCCGTGTGGAAATTAGCGTCCGAGCAAGACGTCAGAAAGTTAACCGTAGGTAGGCTACTCTAAATTGTATTACACTGACAACACCTTCACACTTTGAGCGTCAGTAATATAGTCTTTAAATAAAACGGAGCTAATCTATTTACATACTATTGTTAAACTCGATGAAAAGAGTAGAGCTAATCTATTTACATACTATTGTTAAACTCGATGAAAAGAGTAAATTACGAGGCTAAATGGAGGCTGCCTTGTAAAAGTGTAAACATATGCCAGTGCTGGCAGCTATGGGGCCATTAACAAGTTAATATGAAGAACGGCGAACGCTGGCAGCTAAAGAACCATAAAAAATTATACATTTAAAAACGAATAATCTTTGCACCTAAATAACTAAAAATAAATAGCTAAAAACAAGTTGTGAAAGTAGGAAAAATTGGAATCTGCTTAAAAAGATAAAAAAAGTTTAAAAAACCCGCAATGAATCGGCCAGGACAAAAATGCCATCGGTGCATCCTTATCATATACGCCCTCAGTATATGCCTACACTATATACCCTTCAGTATATAGGGGCAGCTCTGGGCCTCACCTTCGGTGAGCTCGGAGCCGAACACCACCGCCTTGGCGTTGGAGATGGTGACACAGTGCACCAGGGCCTCCAGCCGCAGGTTGAAGTTGATCAGTGCCGCCTCAACGCCGATCTTGGCCATGCCGAGCCACAGGCCCACGTACTGGGACCGGTTCTCCATGAACAGGGCCACCACATCCCCCTCCTGGCAGCAAGCAACACAGTCCCTCCAGTCAGTTACACAGTGGTATAGAACAAAGTTGATCTAGTCCGTCTGTCTGTCTCAGGCACACACGGACGGGCTCTCGGCCTGTATAAAGCGCACTTCATTCCTCCCTCTTGCAAGCTCGTCTCAGCGCCTGGCGGGTGTGCTGGCTATTTCTTTATGCAAAAAAAGACTCTTTAGAACTTCAGAACTATGTCTTCTAGACGCAGGGTTACCCTAACCCATTGCCTGGATTATGACATTTTTGTCATCCACACCAGAGAGATTGGAATAAGAGAGAGGGTTCAACGGACGGCACGGGGGACTTTTCACCCTTTATGCAGACCAGAACGACCCATCGCTCCATGTAACTCAATGGGCAGGTCCACGGATTTCACAGGTTACATTAATTCCCAAGAACCTACGAGCAATCTGAAGCCACAATGGTATTTCTGCAGCAAACTTTTAAGGTAAATTGGCTTTCAGGCCGAATGACGTCCCAGGCCATGCAAGGTATCTTTAGCTGTCTGGTCGCTGCTTACGTCAGCCTCCACAGCAAAATTCCTCCAGTGAAGTGCATTACAGCGCTCTATCTTGCTATTATTCAAGTGCCTTTGGCGAATACAATTACATTTGTGCCATCCAGCTGCACTGACTGCTCAGACCGTGTCCGCAGAAGTATACTTAGTCCTTTGGGTGGCACCTACTGTCAGTAAAAGGAATGATCGCTACCAAACCAACAATTAAGGCTAGCACAGGAGACAACAGGGATGGCTGAGGCATCCAAAGTCATTTCTCTTGAAAACATCACAGCAAGAAGCCCAATTAAAAAAAAAGAGAACTGCTAATGAATGTTTAGTAGACCGAGCAGTTACCGCATTACCTCAAATTGCCAGAAATAGTAGCCAAACTGACGTGAGTGAATACATTTGGAAGGCATTGTTGTTACGATAATGTTCCTGCCTGTTGCACTTAGAACCCATAAAACCTCAATTGCATTGTATGTTTTCATAGATTTACCTTTTTATACAGCATATCACAGCCTTCTTCAACAGACAATGACTAGGTGAGTGCTGTCACATGTCAGTCATACCTTAATCCCCCCCATGTCACAGACCTACTTTAACCCCCTTCATGTGACAGGCATACCTTAATACCACCATGTCACAGACCTACCTTAACCCCCCCCCCCCAACCATGTCACAGACCTACTTTAAACCCCTCCCCCCCCACCACCATGTCACAGACCTACTTTAAAGCCCCCCATGTCACAGACCTACCTTAAATCCTCTGTCCAGTAGCAGGTTGGCGACCCTGTTGGAGTATTCGTCCAGCTGGCGGAAAGACCACTTCTCCCCCGTCCCCTCGAATATCAGGGCGGTTTTGTCGCCGTGGAGCTTCAGGCTCTCCGCAAATATCTTAGGTATGGTGTTCTTCTCTCGGAGGTGACGTCTGACGTTCAGCTTCACACGCAGCAGCACACCTGCAGCACTAGACCACAGGACAGAGAGACAGACAGGAAGACAGACAGACAGACAGACAGGAGGACAAAGACACAGACAGGAGGACAGGACAGAGAGACAGACAAGAGGATAGACACACAGACAGGAGACAGAGCCAGACAGGAGAACAGGACAGAGAAACAGACAGGAAAAGGACAGGTTTAGGTTAAGTTTAGAAATTGGGAACAACATTTGTACCGGCTCTTTCTGGGCAAAAGCTAACTGAACCCTGAGGACATGATTGTTTTAATAACATAATCAAGTATAATCTAAATAATGTTATTAAATCCTGATATGGGTTTTTACAATTGATAAGACCCAAAACTTTTAACACGGTGAGCAGTATATGTGGGCTAAACTGATTCTTTTAGCTTTGCCACAAACAACATTCAATGTAGGCAATACATATTTTAAATGTCATGGATTATTTTCTCATAGACATAGCCACCACCAAAACTATGTAGCCTATATCTACAGGCCAATTAGCATGCTTACATACTCTTTTAGACTTCAATTCAAACCCTAACATAACACAACACCAAAAACAAAAATGTTTATTGCCCAAGAGGACAGTCGATGATAACCTGTGGCTAAATACAGATTAATTTACTAGCATTGCTACTAAATCGGTATTTCTTCTGTTTTTTTGTACAATCTCTTTACATTTAAAATCGGTCTTGATGATATTGGGTTAATCAACAATAAATCAACAATTCCTCTCAATTGTTTTCAAACGCATCAACACTAAAGTAACTACCTTGTTTTGAAAATGTAATGAGTAGTAAAAGTAAAAAGTTGAGTAGTAAAAAGAAAATGTATGTGAAAAATACTGATACTGAGTGATGACCCGGGGGACAGATAAATGTCCAACCTAGCAACGCTAAAGTAGCAGCAGATGCTAACGTACAGTATTTGTACTTACCAGCTCTATATACACATACACCAACACAGACATAACACAAATTATTAATACATTAAGATATTTTTAGAAGGTATTTTATTATCCTTTTATTAATAATGCAATTTTTGAAACGTTCTGCTATAACATTCAACAGCTATAACCCATAACATACTGGCATATTCATCTAACAATGTCCTATAAAGACATAAGCCTAGTCTAGGGGTTGGTAGATTTGTGTTTTTTTTTTCTTTGAATTTATCCATTAAAGATACAATCACTGAGTATACTTGAATTACACTTATACCAACACAATCGTTATGGCAAAACAGAAAACTCTGTCAGCCCCAGCTATGCAACCATTAAGCCAACTAAGAAAACATACGCTAAGAAATGTATTGTAAGGTCATAAAATGATATAACAGGCAGAGCTTGGTCTACAGGGCAAAGTCTGACATTCAAAGCTGCATCTGACTGGTAATATAGTGAGATATACATGGATACACCATGAGGTCAGTCCAGAGATCTCTGTATAAATGGTAAATGGACTGCATTTACATAGAGCTTTTTATCCAAGATGCCTTACTGTATTTTGCTTCTCACACACACACACACCGATGGTGATTGCTGCCATGCGAGGTGCGACCAACTGCCAGTTAGTGGGGTAGAGGCATCTTGCTCAAGGATGCTTACAGGTAGGTCCAGACTGGGGTATTCCAGTTGGGAGGCCCAGACCACTAGACCATCCTTCTGATTCTTCAAGTCAAGAAAGTCTCAGTTTGTCGTGCATTTGTTGGAGCATATGACTGTGAAAATATGTAATTAGACTACAAACCCTGTGTCGCGCAAGTGTCATGGCATTTTCACACATCAAGCCACAAGCCGAAGAGAGCATTGTTTTGGTGTCGTGTTTTGTGCAAGATGAAAGCTGTAGTTCACTGAGCGGTCTCACACACAACACTAAAGATTACTTTATAGTTTCACAACAAATGTTCTTGACTTGAAAAATTATCTTTTATACAGACACACATCATATGTGTACTTCGTGTCACAATTCAAACGGGATATAAAAATAATTGTATTCTTGCCCCGATTTAGAGGGGAGAGGTCAACCACCAGGGTAAATGGACTGCTTTCATATAGAGCTTTACAGTATTTTTTGCTTCACATTCACCCACAAATGTATACACCGATGGTGATTGCTGCCATGCAAGGTGCAACCAACCACTGGGAGCAGTTGGGGGGTTAGGCATCTTGCTCAAGGAGCTTCCAGGTAGGAGCTTACAGGCCCAGACTTCCTCTTTTGTGAAGCCATAACTGATTGCCATGGTAACCCCTAGCAGCAAATATTTACCAAAGGACAGGTGAAAATACTTCCTTTAGAGTGAGACCTTCTTTTGGTTAGTTGGTCCAAACTACCTGTACACTCAAACATACAGGGTGATTATGTCGGTAAGTGCTGTAGCTATGGCATAGCAGTGTGACTCACCACAAATTAATGTCACTAGTTATGTGAAGACAAACCTGCTAAAGAAGAACCTGTGGCTGAGGTCACTTGAAAAGTCACTCCCAGAGATACTTTCAAGACATTGCTAGCATACTGCAGTTTAATGAGGTTCACTAAGGTTCAGCATGTTCAACTACCCATTTATCCATTTAGCATTGTATTACAAGACTTGGTTTGATGTTTTGTTTAGGTTTAAAACCACCTTTCACGACTTTGTTTTAATGCAAGACAATACAAGCTTGTACTTTAAACATATCAATTAGAATTTAAAGATGGTCATAAAAAAGGTTGACAGAAACGTACTAAATGCTGCCCTGGCTCCGCCCAACTATTTGCTCTCAGCAAAACATTCTCTAAGATTATAGTCCGGAGACCCTGGTTGCGTCAGCATTTTCACAGCGACCCTGCCGGCGCACCGATCAGGGTGGCTGAGTGCGGTGACGCTGAAGTCAAGCGTGTTTTTCAAAATGATGGCAGAGAACGATATGCCCCCCTAACATAATAGTGCAACAGCCAGTATACCAGTCATAACAGCCAGTATACCAGTCGTAACAGCCAGTATAACAGCTAGCCATACACCAGCCAGTATAGCAGCTAGCCATACACCAGCCAGTATAGCAGCGAGCCATACACCAGCCAGTATAGCAGCTAGCCATACACCAGCCAGTATAGCAGCTAGCCATACACCAGCCAGTATAGCAGCTAGCCATACACCAGCCAGTATAGCAGCTAGCCATACACCAGCCAGTATAGC
>JAODUH010001325.1:0-12888 GCA_027564835.1 Typhlichthys subterraneus
AGAGAGAGAGAGAGAGAGAGAGAGAGAGAGAGAGAGAGAGAGAGAGAGAGAGAGAGAGAGAGAGAGAGAGATAGATATTTAATGACATGCACACTATCGCCAGATGCTTAATTATTGTTTCCAGAGACTTGTACATAGGTTTTGTTTGCCTTGTATCCAGTGGAATGCTTTTGATTTTGCTGATGGTGTTTGTTTGGCATTTTACCCTCCTGGTGCGTTTTTTTTACTGCTATTGTCGATGTGAGTTAGCTATAGTGCATTCCCATTATTTCAGGTATTGTTTTGCTTATATTTCACTTAAGCAGGATTTCACATAGAAACTGCATTTTGGTCTCACAGCCTTCCTAAACACAAGGTTGGCAATATCATACCTGGATGACTCATGTGCAGTTAATTGTGGCCTTAAGTCCACAATTAGGTGTAACCCCTGTTGTGTACTCTTGTGGTTTCTGTGGTTCCAACAAAATCGTATTTGGGTGTTTTTTTATTGATTTTTATTCTTTATGATTTTATTAGAAACGGCCTGTTTTGTAATCTTCCTTCTTCATATTGCTCTGACCGGAATTACTCGTCTCACAATGTAATTACAGTATGTGTAGCCACAAGCCAGTTGAGGGGTTAATTTTGTTAGGCAGCGCGGGATAACGGAAGGTAGAAGTCTGATTCACGGTATTAAAAATGCGATAATCTTGGCTCAGTTGGGGAAAGACCCACAAAAAGCCATGTGCCGTCTTTGGCAACGTGAGCCTCCAATAGGGATACAGGTTCTGTCAAATACAGTGCGGCAAGAGGCTCTGTTGGTATAATTAACATTGACCTATAATATTACTTTTAGTACTGCCGTTGACTTGCACTTGTCTGTGTGTGGTGGAGTTCTTTTTGTCAACATGCCATCCCATTGGCCAGCCCTCTCCCGCTGTTGAGCATTAGAAAGGACTTGATTTGTTTTTCCAATGTTCTTTCTGCCCTCTGCTGGCCACCCCGTACAGTTACATGTTGACACTAAATGCAATAACAATCGGGTGTATTCGAACATTTAAAATGTTTATGGTCACATTTACCCAATCACATAATCCAATTGTAATCTAGTATCTTTCAAAACATTTAAGGAAGCCATTTATGGCTATCCTGTGTCAGGTAGGTAAAGTTGACTGTCACACTGAGTTACATACTTTGCCTTGTAAAATAACTAATTGCATGAGGGTCTCTTTGAAGATCCACACATTATGTTAAGGTTGACAGAGTGGAAAGTACCCATGGGTTGCTATAGCATCAAATAAATACTGTATTTCCTCCTCAATACCACATGCTGTTTATTGTTCCAGTAGTTTCTATCTAATGTCATTCTCTCCTGCTTGTGTTCCCGGTAGTTTTGGCAGTTTGGGGAATGGGTGGATGTGGTCATCGACGACCGGCTGCCTGTGAAAGACGGAAAGCTGCTCTTTGTCCACTCAGCAGAGGGAGGGGAGTTCTGGAGCGCTCTAATTGAGAAGGCCTACGCCAAGTACGTATTGGGCCACTAGAGGGCGCCATCTGTCTATTTAGACGTCGTCTAAACAGACGTTGTTGAGCTAGTTGTTGAGCTAGTTTACGAGCTAGTTGAGCTACTTTACGGCTGCCTGCCTGAATGTTTACATATGGATGAGTTGTTGTACCGGGTATGTGTCAACAGCACTATTTAGATGAACTGACATTCTTCATCTTCAAAAGACATTCTTCATTATCCTACAGATACACCTCAGGTATCTGTTACACAAACACCTACGTGAAGGAGTAGGGCAGTGTTAAAGTGTTGTGTGATGTATTCTGTTCAGCCCAAAACACGGCTATGGTTGCATGATATTGACTAAATGTGATATTAATCATGAAAACATCAATATAAATATTTATTTTGATATGTTTTAAACAAGTTAAAATCCAAATGTTATGGGAAAATGCATAAAAATGGATTCATAACATGTTAAAAGGTTTCTTAATCTTACAACATATGGGATTATTTCAACTGGTTGTTGTACAACAACTCCAAGCTACTGAGGAGGCATTCTTATTGGCCACTGTTTCCATTTCGTTGTCTTCCTCAGCCACACATCTTACGGGTCTGTCTAAATCAAACAACTAAGCCACACAGCCAACGGACACATCTCAAAATAAACAGATTATTGCATATTTTCTGAAACAGTTTCAATATTGAATTGGCACAATGTGATATTGCGATAACTATACCGAGTTATCGCGATTTATTGTGCACCCCTAAACACGCCCCCCCCCAACACCTCCCTTCTCCCAGGCTGAATGGCAGCTATGAGGCCCTGTCGGGGGGCAGCACCTCAGAGGGCTTCGAGGACTTCACGGGGGGCGTGACGGAGATGTACGAGCTGCGGAAAGCCCCTCCGGACCTCTTTAGCATCATCACCAGGGCCGTGGAGCGGGGGTCCCTGATGGGGTGTTCAATAGACGTGAGCACCCAGCCTTTATTCTGCTTCTTCATATTTACTTTAAAAACTTTAGTTTTTATTTTATTTTATTTTGAGGGTGCTCTTGAGATTGTGCCCTAGTTGTTAAAACAGGTGTAAGAAGGAGTTGATTTGGTTTGAAACTCTGCCAGTTAAATTCTCTATTATTTATGGAATGTGGCTATTTGGGCGTTTGGGGAGAAGGGGGTGTGGGGGTTAGGCACTATAACAAAATTAGGATTTTCTCTTTGAAGGTAGAGTATGCAGTCTGGTGTCACTGAATGATCTACTAACTGTTTGTTTGTAAAAACCTCCTGTTTAAGGCATTCCACATGTATTAGCCAATGCTAGCATCATACTGGATGTATCACATTACTGCTAACTTGCATAATACACTAATAATGCACACTATTGTTCGTATTATTCTATCGCTCTCTCTATCTCTCTATGACAATGACCTCTGGGGACCGTTGGTATTCCCCTCAGATCTCCAGCACGACTGACATGGAGGCTGTGACTTTCAAGAAGCTGGTCAAAGGCCACGCCTACTCTTTGACCGGAGTGCACGAGGTGAGAGAAGCTGCGGTTCTGTGAGCCAGTGGCTCAGGATCGGTCTTCTTCACTGGCTGCTTTCAGAAGGACTTTATTTAGGCAGTTAAACCAATGATTGTCTTTACTGCTACTGTGGGTTTTATACGCACATGCACATGTGGATACGGTTGCTTGGTAACGCCCCATAGGGCGGTTGAGCAGCAGATGAGATGCATAGTGATTGGTGTTCTTCCCCACGTCAGGTGCCATACAGGGGCGGCATGACCAAGCTGGTGCGTGTCAGAAACCCTTGGGGAGAGGTGGAGTGGACTGGAGCCTGGAGTGACAAGTAAGATGGGAGGTTAAAGGTCCCTCACAGATGCAAGGAGCCTAATGGAGCGATTACATCGCCAGAGACACTATATAAAGGAGACACGCCACTTAGAGAATTCTGAATGGAGCTCTATGGGAGACGTCTGAAACGCAAATATGGCAGTTGGAGGAAAATATCCAAATAATGACACACAACATGATCCAAAAGAGCCAATCGTCTGCTTTTATAAGATTTAACCAATCATGTGGTTGCATTGATGTCAGCCTAAGGCTGGGCGATTTGGACCAAAAGTAATATCCTGATATATTTAGGTTGAATGCCGATACACGATATATATCGATTTTCCATAAAGTTGGTTAAATGTTCAGGAGGAGAAAAAACAGGAAACCCGACGAAAATGTGATTTTTATTAATTTTTTGCAACTTTATGGTTAAATCCATAGCAGTGAGGTTGTGAATATTGCAGATATAATGACAGTTTACTCAATTTAATATACATTTGTTTTTGATTACCGGTAACTTGTAATACTAGCTGGCTACCTGTATCTATCAGAAACGGAAATTGAGCATGTGACTCAGTATCTGCTCTCTCATTGGATACTCTGAAAAAAGGTGTGAGTATAACTATATCGATATAAACGGTATTGTCAAATTTTATATCTCTATTGAAAATATACCGATATGAATTAAATATCGGTGTATCGCCCAGCCCTTCATTAGCCACCTGCCTATAACAACTGCACGGGCTGTTTCAAAGATGACTGCGTGTGGCGAGACATGCCTATAAGGACTTTGACATTACGCCCTACTCAGCCTTGTTTTTGTTAGGGGAAAGGTTCCATTGAGAATGTTACGATACAATAGTGACGCGTGGGCCGTCATGGATAAGCTTATCGGAAAATATTGCGAGTGCGGGTGAGTCAGGTCAAAACGAGGCAATGCAGCGCTCAACCCAAGTAATAAATGATGAATGAAATACTGAATCATTGCGTGCGAGCAGGGAATTGTCCCATCCTCGCTCTCTCAAACACACACACCCACACACACACACATGCACACTCTATGGCACAGACGATGCACTGAAGCAGCTGTGCAGATCCTCTCATGCCCTGGCTGTCAATGGACTAATCTGCATTATAGCCACACCGAACTCTAAAGTCGGTTAGGCCTGCGTAAACTTTGTTTATTTAGTAGCATATAAGAAGACGCGCTACTGCCTATAGGCTATGCAATGATGTATTATGCTAGCATAGCCTATTGCTAACGGATAAACAAAAGAATTAAAAAAGCCTAGTTTAGCAAAGCTACTGCTCACTCACTTTGCTGTAGCCTGCCGTGGCTCCAGAGACATAGGAATAAAGATTTTGGTGGCTCTGCTATTGTCTACGCCAGTGTATGTCCCTTTGAAACGTGCATTAAATTAGAAATATATCACCATTGCCGTACAGGCTCAAGTTGGCGGGTTGTAGATCGTGTTCGGGTTGATGCACGCATATTTCTGCGGGTCGGGCGGTGTGGGTTTGCTCTCATAACGGGTCGGGTGGGTGCGGGTGTATTATGTTGATATAAGATACATGAACATGCATTAGGATGAATGCTGTGTACATGCTCCCACGTGAGAAACACCTCGCTTTGTCTCTTTATTACCGTAGCTCCAGAGAATGGGATGGTACGGATCCGTCTATTCGATCTCAACTACTTAATCGCAGTGAGGACGGAGAGTTCTGGTGAGTGTTTGCACAGGAAGTGTGATGGACCACATGAATAAATGAAGCACCTGTGTGGTTTAGCCTGTGTTTAAGCTACTGCACCGTACCGCGAACGTGTTTGATCGACGTCCATTTGACAGTTAATGTCAAAATATTTCTCTCTCTCTCTCTTTCTCTCTCGCTCTCTCTCTCGCTCGCTCGCTCAGGATGTCATACAACGACTTCCTGAGTGAGTACACCCGTCTGGAGATCTGCAACCTGACGGCGGACGCCCTGGTGAGCACCCAGCTGATGAAGTGGAGCTCGTCCCTCTACCAGGGAGAGTGGAGGAAGGGCAGCACAGCAGGAGGATGCAGAAACTACCCAGGTACGGAAAGATGGAGTGGGGGATGAGGGGACTACCAATGGTAAATATAATGCATTTACATAGCGCTTTTATCCAAAGCTCTTTAGAGTATTTTACCTCACATTCACCCAGTCACACACACATTCACACACCGATGGTGATTGCTGCCATGGAAGGTGCGACCAACCACCAGGAGCAGTTTTAGGGCGTAGGGGGTTAGGCATCTTGCTCAAGGACACTTCCAGGTAGGCTATCCTGGCCCCAACAACAGAAGGCAAAGGGCATGCAGTTCATGGATGCATTATAATAAGTGGAACCTGAAATGGCACCTTAAAATAGCGGCATGCTCGTCCAGCGCGCACTACGGAGAATGCCGCTCCAGGCAGCGTCTGCCACTAATACCAGCAAGGGAGAAACCTTGCTCCTCTGTCCTAAGGGGCTTGATGCAGTTGTGTGTTTTTTTTCCTTTATTAAACATCTAGCTAAGGTTAAGTTAAGGTTGAAGAATGATTTCTTATGGTTAATGTTTAATGGAATGAAGTCAGTGTAACTGAATGGAATAAATACAATGTGAAATGTTCCCAGCGACCTTCTGGATCAACCCTCAGTTCAAGGTCACACTGCAACATCCCGACACGGCAAACCAGTCAGACTGCAGCTTCCTGGTCTCCCTAATGCAAAAGGACCGCAGGAAGAAGCGCAAGGAGGGTCAGGACATGGAGACTATTGGCTTCGCCATTTATGAGGTCAGGGACAAACGGCCAATCAGACTGGAGCATGAGCAGAAAGAATACTACTTTAAAAAAAAAAGTAAATTTCTCTAGAATGTTAACAAACAAGTGTCTCTCTCTTGTCGTTTACAGGTCCCACGTGAGGTATGTACTTTGTTTACTCACTCATTTGTCCATTTCAAATATTGGCTTTCATACTGTATTTTAAGTACATATGCTGTGTTAAATATTTACAGTGGTAAATGTATTTGCCATTTGAAATATACTATTGGTAGAACAGTGGTAGATGCTTATTCTAAATCCACGCTTTCTCATTTGACTGTTGGTAAACTACTGAGGCTACAACAGTAATCTTTGAGAATATGTGGTTGATGAGAAGTGGCCTACATTGCCTCTTCTCCCCCGTTAGTATCTGGGTACGTCCGGGGTGCACCTCAAAAGAGACTACTTCTTGACCCACGGTTCCACCGCTCGCTCCGAGACCTTCATCAACCTGAGGGAGGTCTGCTCACGCTTCAAACTTCCCCCCGGGGAATACATCATCGTCCCGTCTACCTTCGAACCCCAGAAGGAAGGAGACTTTGTCATCAGGGTTTTCTCAGAGAAACCGGTTGGAACTGAGTGAGTCTATGTTAGGGTCTTGTCTGTCTCTGTGTCGTAGACGACCTCAATCAGTTGTTACTGATCATTTCATTTGAGAATATTGTCTGTAGGGGATTTAACTGTTACACAGTCTGATAATTGGGTAATTGTATATGAATATATTTTTGTATAATTCTTTAAAATGATATTCTCTCTGTTATAAAGGTTAGGAAAGGCTAAATCTGAACAGAGGAACATGGCACAGTAACCTTAACTGCTTTCTTTCTCCTAGGGAACTTGATGACGATACCTCAGCAGATCTTCCAACAGAGGTGGGAGGGTTGCATAGCAACAGCCAATAGTGTGTAGTAAGATGTGGTGCACTCAAGTACAGTAAAACCTGATTGTCTTTTTGTTTTATTTCAGGTTCAGTTAGATGAAAGTCAAATCGACCAGGGCTTCAAGAATCTGTTCAGGCAGCTGGCAGGACCGGTGAGCCTGGCTTGGCTGGAGCTTATAGTTGTGTAAAATGGATTAGGGGGTATGTAGTCATGCAGCCCCTTCTTATTAACACGTGTGCCTACAGGATATGGAGATCAGCGTCGTAGAACTGCAGACCATATTGAACAGGATCATGAGCAAACGTTAGTGGGGTTTTAATAATATCGTATAGTGGAATAATAACTTTATGGTTCACATATAGTCTGTTATATAGAGTTGAAAATCTACACATTTAAATGCAAAGTTCAAGTTCATGCATTATTTTTAAATCATTCATTATTCCACACAAACTTGTGACTAACTTGTATAATACCAACAAATACATTTTAATAAACGTGTAAGATCAAATGTAAGATACAGTTTCCAATGAAAGCCTCTATTCCCCCACCCCCGCTCGTCTCTCTCTCTCTCTCTCTCTCTCTCTCTCTCTCTCTCTCTCTCTCTCTCTCTCTCTCTCTCTCTAACAGATAAAGACCTGAAGACAGACGGCTTCAGTCCAGAAGCATGCCGCAGTATGGTTAACCTAATGGACGTATCCTAAATCAGGCAGTGACCACCTGTCAAGTGTTCGAAACAGGTTATGTTGTGGACCCTTGGCCATGGCTTCATTTGTAGTTCTTGTAGTTCTTGTTGGTGTTATTGTCGTCAAAGATCACCGTAGGCCCTTAGCGTCTTTTCACCAGAATGACGGCAGTGGCAAGCTGGGTCTGGCGGAGTTTCACGTCCTTTGGGAGAAGATTAAACGCTACCTGGTGAGATTACGCTAGATAGAACATACTAGAACATCTTATTGTAGTTCACGCATTAGTGTCGATTGCTCCTTTTCCGGCAGTTTATAACCTTGTTTTTGCTCTGTTTCACCACATCAGACTATATTCAGGAATTTTGACTTTGATAAGTCGGGCACCATGAGTTCTTATGAATTGAGGATGGCACTTGAATCCGCAGGTAAGAATTGCTTATTTGTTCTGCAGCGTTTTTGTTTACCCAGAGCAGCTGACAGATCTTCCTTTTCTACTCATCCAGACTAGTTTAGTAGATTTTATTTAACATGTAAAGGTACAGTATAATAAGCGATTGTAAGCTAATACACCTTTTGTGTATTACCAAATGTATTCAAATGTCCTTGGGCACTAGCATAATTAATGTTCTCTGTGTGTGCTGAAAAACATAATTGGGTACTTCTAGCTCTGTAGGATCACAAACAAAAAAATGTGGTGAACACCGCTCACGACAAGGACGCCCTAGTCTTCCTAATTGTGACCGCCCACTTTTATAGTGGCGCCGCAAGCAAATATCCCAATTATTTTCTCCTTTTTGTAAAATCCTTAAATAAATAGTTTTGAGCCTGGAACCAAGTCAACAAAGTCAACCAAGTCAACCAAGTCAACCAAGTCAACCAAGTCAACCAGCTACAAGAATGAGTGTGACCATAAACTATTTGATTTGGAGCAAAACATATTAAACCAAACGGGATAAAAAGCAAAGGCACAAGACTGTACAAGTATCTTCTTTTAATAGTGAAGGAACTATGCATCCCATAAATCAATGTGAATTCCAGAGGCATATTCTTCTCCGGTTCGTCCTAATTAGTTATCACATTGTGTATATTATACCATTATAATGGTATAATACAATAGTCATAATAAACAATCATACTTTTCAGTGCTAGCAGAACTCACTATCGACTTGTCTTTCACTTGGTTTAAAACATTTAGAAATAAATCATGTTTATTTTACAACAAGGTTGATATCATACATACTTGTGGCTTCTACAGGAGCATTTACCATCGCTGCACAGTCTCGTAGCTGGTTGGCATGGTACCAAGCTTAAAACTCTTTACATGAGAATTTTCTGAAAAGAATGAAAAGAGAAAATGAACGGGAAATGCATTTCCGGCACCACACTTGTGTTTACAATGTATGGGGCGGAGCTTCTGAAGGAGCACGCTATGGCAATGAATGGTGAGGTGTTTCTGATTTGAGTTTGAAGAATGATTCACACACTTACTTTATATTTTAATAGAAAAGGAAATATTAAATATATATACAGTATTAAAGATTCTTGTTGTTTTGCTTTTTCTTTTGGTAAACATTCATTAAAGGCACACTCCACGAAAGTGGCTAGCTGCTCCTAAATACTTGCAGCTGTAAGTCGCTCTGGACAAAAGCATCTGCTAAAATGACCCAGTTGAGGGGTAGAGAACAGTGTGGTGTTAGGAGCTGTGTAGTGACATCACAACCTGTCCTATTGCTGATTGACTCATGACTGTGTGTGTGCGTGCGTGTGTGTGTGTGTGTGCATGTGCATGCATTCCCCTCTACAGGGTTTAAGCTGAAGAACAATCTGTTCCAGCTCATCGTACTGCGCTACTCCGAGGCAGATATGTCCGTCGACTTTGACAACTTTGTCACGTGCCTGATTAGGCTGGAGACCATGTTCAGTGAGTCCAAATGTCCTCGATACCCCCCAAACCCCCAACCCCCTTAAAGCCACCGACAACTGAAGGTGTCGATGCTCGTCAAAAGACGCCAGAATTTTAGAACTAGTTCTTTTTAACGGGGCAACGCTCACTGGCAGCATCTTCACTCGCATCGATGCCAAGGTTTAGAATGCGGCTCTATTTCCTGGGCGTCAAGCCATGAACACGCATTGAACATCTGCAGGTTTCTGAGCTCCGTCAATTTGACTTTACCTTTTGAACGTTTCATTCCTTGACGTGCTGCCGAACGACGCGACCAGTGGGTGGCGGCCTATAGCCAAACTAGTGTGTTTCTTTGTAATGCTGGAATCCACCACAGGGGGACACTAAGCCAGATCTGGTTAGACATGAAGTGATCCATTTTATATGCTGTGCTTACAGAGACCTTCAAGACACTGGACACCGATCACGATGGGATTATATGTGTCAACTTTGTCCAGGTAGTGTAAAACAAACAGGTGCTACTGTCATGTAGCCCAGAGGTCTTCAACGTTTGTCTTTGCTGATAGGTGGTCCCTGTATCGTGTTTCTATCACATATGGTATAAAGTATTTAGTTGCCGGGTCAACATTAATGTGTAGGGTGGACTAGTAGGCCACTCTAACTTAAGCCATTAAAACCAGTAGTCTGATTTATATATGTTTAGCACAGGTTGTATTTATGTTAATGTTTATTTTCTGACATTACAATTTATGGAAGGAAATAAGTTTGGGATCAAATAATATGGAGGACCCCTTGCAGTACCTCTGAGGGCCCCCTAGGGGTCCCGGACCCCATGTTGAAGGCCGCTGACGTAGCCTCTTATCACCTTTCTTTAATAACAGAACATTATTGCAGTTAATTACAATCAATTGGGATTATTTAGTGGCAATAAATATACTCCTCTTTTCCACAGTGGATTTCCCTGACCATGTTTGCCTGAAATGCACTCCTGCTGCTGCACGGTCACCAGAAACCTCTTCTCCAACTGTCTCGTGTGTCAAAAGTGCCTTATTTCTGGTTTCGACCTGTCCTCGCTGCCAAAACGCAATGCCTGTTTACAGTGTGCCAAAGCACTGGCCTGGAGACTCATCACCCACTCTACCAACAGACGAAAAGCCCCACCCAGTTCTGGTCAACTGTTTTTATTGGGATGCTATTGAGTGGACGTGATAAAACGCTTCCAAATATCATGGTGTTGATAAGGAGGTGCAGTCAATGCGTCTCGCCAGACCGAAGGGCCTCTGTTTTACGTTTACATCATATGCCAAGCTTTGCTTTCGCCTCGACATGCAGCAGGATTAGTGTTGTCACGCCACAGTTAAAGCATAGGCGGTGAGCTGCCAATATCCTACTGTGTTGTCATCACATGCATTTCATCAACGCAAATTAACCCTTATCATACAGTATACCTCTTTTCTTGTTTTTGGTGCGACATATGAATCTTTTATCTACTGACTTATATCATGGTCTAGAAGTCTTTATAAAAGGGATGTCTTTTATTTTTTATTGTGCATTGCCTTTCAAATGGAACAGGATTACAGAAATCGCATGGAGAAAGGTGTATCATTATGCAATATGGATTGTTACCTTTTCGTATATGCAATATGAAGCGTAATGTCTGCTGGATCTTCTCATGGCTCTAAGTAAGCATATAGACTGTTTTATTCCAAAATGCTTAGCATGTCTTGGGAGGGGTAATCATTACTTGTTGGGTGGGTGCATCAGTGGGATGATGATCACTTTGTATCTTTTTTTTTCCAAAAAGCAGTTTTGTTTAAATACATTACTGGCTTACAATTTGTCTGATCTCACATCTTATAATGGGGTGTGTTTCCCCCCAGTTTGGCATGCTTTCATCTATTGTGAAATATGAGATGAGGAATGCAAGACTTGCCAAAGACTCATGCCAACATTCCACCCAATATACAAACACCAGAGAATGTGATTGTTATGACATTTGTTAATATTTACTTTATGTGAACATGGGGCCACTAATCATACAGTATCCTATATGCAACCTGCTGAGTATTTCTGTTTATTCACCTTTTCATAACAATAAACATGGGTAAAGAAAATGTTTGAAGGTTCCACAAGCATTTTAGACTTGTTTGCACACGATGGATGTCTTACGTTACAGAATAAACCACACAAGACATATTCATGGTAATAAATAGTACTTTTAGTAACAGATAATAAAAAAAAACAAATACAATATGACCAATATTAAGTTAAATTGCAGGATTGTAAACAAGTTTATTGTGGACTAGGAACCGTTTGCTAAAGGAATGTTATTTTTAAGTAAAATTCATGATTTTAAAATGCCCATGTGAGAAGTTCTGTGACAGAATAAGATACACCTTTGCCCTGAGTCCAGCTACAGCCTTACCATACCCAGTCCCTTAAGGAAATAGATATTTAGTTAGTTAACCTAGGCCAACAGGTTAGACCAAGCTGAGACCTAGGGGCGCTAATATAACCATACTATATATACGCACACACAAACCATGTTACAATATATTATCTAATTTATAAATTGACATGAACATTTATTATTATTTTAAATAATATGCACGCTGTGTATGGTACTGTATGTGATGGAAAGTTCTCCAACCCCCACCACCACCCTCCCCACCACCAGCTAAATCATAAGATCAAAAATACAACGCAGAAAACAAAAGCCCTCAAGAAACTGCCAGAATGTCTTGCTGCTGCTGCCACCCGGTGGCCGTGCTCAGGCCTAGCGGTTGTGCCCTAGTCGGCTGACAACGGTGGAGACCAGCCGCTCCAGCTGGCCCGCCCGCTGCTTGCCCGTCTGCAGCACCTCCTCGTGGTTGGCCTTGTCCTCGCTGCTGTAGTTCATCACCGCCTTGTTGGTGATCAGCGACAGGGCCAGGACGCGCATGCCGCAGTGGCGCGCCACGATCACCTCGTGCACCGTGCTCATGCCTGGAGGAGGGAGGGGAAAGAAGATGGCGGGCGTTAGACATTGTGTGTCTTGGTGGGAAACAAGATGGCGGCGTTAGACATCATGCGTCTTGGGTGGAAACAAGATGGAAACAAGATGGCGGCGTTAGACATGTGTCTGGGTGGGAAACAAGATGGGGGGCGTTAGACATCATGTGTCTTGTTAAGAAACAAGATGGGGGGCGTTAGACATCATGGCTGCATCCGAATACCCGTACTTGTCTACTATATAGTAGGCAAAAAGCAGTACGTCACAATTAGTAGTATGTCCG
>JAODUH010001326.1:0-12888 GCA_027564835.1 Typhlichthys subterraneus
TACACACTTTAAAAAAAACGCCCCAACAAATATATATATATATATATATATATATATATATATATATATATATATTTGAGCTTGCTTATGATTAGAACAAGCACCTATGGCTGCCAGTGCAGTAAGCAAAATTCACTTGATAAGATTTCTTAGAATAAGTGCAGATTTACTTAATTTTACTTAATATAACTTTATTAGAAACAAGTTTAACTAGATTTTAAATCTAAAAACAAGGTTATCACACCAAGTTAATTGTTAGCTTTTGCAGTGCATATACTATAATGTAACATTCTGTGCACTGGCGTGAGAAGCAGAGTCAGATCGTACAAAAGATACAGAATTAGCCGGTTTATATTACATATCGCAGGTGCATTTCTTAGGCCTCAGAAAAGAGAGTGTACAAGTAATGTATCTCCCAACAGAAGACAAAAATAGAAAGCAAAACTTCAAGGAACTGTTTGGAAACGTAAAATCCGTAAACTGCAGGGAAGGCCAATTCTCCAGGCCCTACCCACAAATGTGACATCAGGTAGCACCCGCCCCTCGCAGCACTGTGGATCTGCAGGTATAAATCAGGTTTTAAAGCTATAGTCAGCGATTTTAAGACAATTAAATTAATACACTTTTTGTAAAATTCACCAAAAATCATCTTGCATCCCGCCAGTTTACCGCTCTCTGTGCGTGCTGAAAGAATAATCTGGTACTTCTACACAGCCCTGGCTCCATACAAAGGAACATAAACAAAGTGGCGAACCCCGCTCACAACAACGTCCTTGGCTTCGCAATGTGTTTCGCTGTGTGGGGGGGCGGAGCTTCTGAGGGAGTTTGCTTTGATTGGAGCTTGTTAGTTAGCAAGCGTTCGGGAGAATGACGGCTTTACGGCTTTCTTACCCACTCGCAACATCTCCTTCTCTTCACCATTGACCCCCCCGCCCCCCCCCCCCACTTCCCCACCATGTCCCCCGCGACGCCAGCCGTCTGAAGTAATCTGTCCTCAAGAAGGCAGGACCTGTTATTAGCTAATATGTCACGTACACTCACACACACACACAGCTAATGTCATGTACACGCACACGCACACAGCTAATGTCATGTACACGCACACACACACACAGCTAATATGTCATGTACACTCACACACACACAGCTAATGTCATGTACACGCACACGCAGGCCAGGGTAAACAGATACAGCGTTTGATAGACTAATATCATTCCTTCTCCTTCCCTCCCTTAGTTATGACAGTTGTGACCCCATGGTCGTGTGTGTGTGTGTGTGTGTGTGTGTGTGTGTGTTCCTACGGCGAGACTTAAGCCTGCTTTGTGCTGGAGGGGGACGCACTACATGTCCCCCTCCAGTGTGTGTGTGTGTGTGCATGCGCGCTTGTACCTTGTACCTTGTAGCCTCGACTACAGTATGTAGTACTGCATGAATGTGTGTGTGTGTGTGTGTGATCTAATCCCCTATTATGCTAATAGCCTCACAGGGAAGTAATGGGTTTCTATGTGTGGGTAATGCAGAAGTAAATCAAAATACAGAATATGAGACTATATTTAGATATTGTGTTAACAGGACATTTATTTTCCTTCCTAGTTTGAGCTAGTAGATGAAGCAATAGCAGAGAGCTAGATGATACAAACTGTTGTAGCAAAGCTGATTGGTTAAAGGCTGTCCCATAGTCTCCTAGACACTTTCCAGTGGAGCGTGTTTTGGTTCTGGTTACACCAGGCTAATAATCCACACCATTGTTTGTCATTGCACAGGCACTCACATGCACACACATTCACTACAATGGAAACTCATAATTCCATTTGAACTCCTTTATGCCTTTACGTCACAAAGGGCAGTTACAGTAAATCAACCATAGCAATTAACTACTGTAAAAAAAACTTTGTTAATATCAGAAAAAGTTGATCTTTGTTACAATGTTAATCTTGCTTTGACAATGTTGACAACAGCATTATATCGGACTGATTATTAAATACTATCACTAGGAGGCCGTATAATTAAAGCTTAGCTGTTGTTGGCTGAAAACCCTCCCATCTCCAATACGTAGAACACGCACACGCCCGCCCGCGCACACACACACACACACACACACAGAAGTGAAGGCTTACGTTCTCTCCATGTAGCCTCCAGCGAGTCATGTAGATGAACTCCAGTGTGTGGTCTCTTCCCATAATCTCCCCGTTGCACAGGACATCCAACTGGACACAAGGGACAGACCGCATCATCAGGAGCCCACGGTCACACAGAAACCACATAACCAGGAGCCCAAACTGACTACAACACTTTGTGAACGAGGCTCATATATATGTGGGTGCACACGGACAGGTGTGTGTTTATGTGTGTGTGTGCGTGCATATATATATATGTGTGTGTGTGTGTGTGTGTGTTTGTGTGTGATTTCATGTATGTTTTCTAATGTTTTTAAACTATATTGCAAGTGCCCCGTTAGGGACAATAAAAAGTTTACTTACATATTCTATAAATCGCTTTCTATTGTGTTTTGACATCTATAAAAAGGCTCAGTGGTTCTAGTGTTGAGCTAAATGTGAAATGAAAACTGTAGTTTAATTACAGTAGCAACCTATATGAGAGCTCAACAGGCTGCATCTGTAGCAGGTTGGGTGTGTGGAACGCGGTTCTGTGTTCCGGAACCGCGACACGAAACCGTGGACGTTTGTATCGCAGTTTCGGTTTCAGAACCGATACACCCCTAATACATACAGTATATACACACACACATTATGTATATATCTAAAAATAAAATCTTAGATACATTTTTTATATAAATACACACACAGTAGTCTATCTTGAGCACAAGGCATCTTGGGAATTAATGTTTGTTCACAATTTCATGAATCTGACTTTTAAGTTGACTCCATTCCTGATCCCATCAACAGAAAAGTGTGTATTTTGACGTGTATTTATTTCCCATACACAAAGTATGAACATTATGTGGTTTTACCTTTAGCTCCTAACTGTAAGAAATAAGAGGTAATAGGAGAGATATGGGAAGGAAGACATGGTAAAGGGGTTGTGTTTCTTACCTCATAAGAACTAGGAAGTTTAAGTTTCAGACTGAGAAATTTCTTAATAGTTCCCACAGTGACACGACTGGAGCAGCGAATAAACCGTTTCATCAGATCCTGATTGGATGACAGATATATTTGTATTAGATCCTAATTGGCTTACCCTGACATCTGGCAACAGTGATTGATGATATACAGGTGAAGTCAGCGATCGTAAGCTACAGTAATTAATACGCTATTTGAAAAACAGGTTCTATTGCAGCCCATTCTGGGTGCGCACTGAAAAAAAGTATCCAGAGCCCTGGCTATGTAAATGGGAACACAAATTGGTGCAGACCGGTAGGTGCAGACCAGAGCCATGGAAATAACAGAGTTACGCCATCTCCGTTCACTCCAATGGACCGTTTGTGCAGACCAATTTGTCCACACAACACTATCCCAGCCTGGGAAATGCATGTCCACTTTGCGTGTGTGGAGAGAGAGGGGGGGGGGGGTTCTGCTGGAGCACTCCTGGCAATGAAGGGAGAGGCGTTTTTATTTTCTCCAGGTTAGCCAACTGCACCTTTAGCACATGTCCAGAGCCCCTCGTGTCTCACCCTACCCGTTGTGTTCCACCACTCCTGTTCCTGTTGGAATATCAACAAGCGCTCTCCAACTATCGCTGACCTCTCCTTTAAAGATCGTGAAATAATGTAAATGTCTCAGACACACCGTGACGGTGGCTTCGCTGGTCTGGCCCGTGTTGTGCAGGCAGTCTAGACAGACTGCTATCTGGGGGTCACTCCTGTGGTGGTCTTCATCCTCGCCGCCGGCACCATCGTCATCGTCACCCCCATCACCATCAGGGTCACTCAAGGTCAGCCTGGGACACTTCAGGTTGTCCCCTGCAGTTTACACACACCACAGAAGAAGTTATCCTTGAAGCTTTGCTTTCTGTTTAGAGATACATTATTCCTAGACTCTTTAGAGGCCTAGGAAATGCTACACCACTTTATTTGAGGTACTATTTTAGGTATTGGTAACAAAGCAAGCACATACAGTATTCCATTCAGTTTATCACTGCAAAGAACAGGTGAACATTGTAGTTTTTGTCAGAACAACATTGTTGATTTTGTTCATTTTGTAGGCTTTGATGACAATACGAATATTGATCAAATTAAAACATACCAAACTATTTTAAACAAGTTTAGAGACACTATAGTCTCAAACTGTGTTGAAGTTCTCTGGTTAATTTGGGCATATTCCAGCTACATAAAGCTACTGCTATTGTACTGAATGTGTACATTCACGTCTTTCTACTGTGTACTGCAGAGGGAGGACACACCTTGGCCGTTTTCTTTAGGCTGGTTTATCTTCCAGAATTCCACTTCCTGTTGTTCCTCCTCTAGGGCGGAAACACAACAAACATACAGTATATACACAGCAGTGCCAAAGATATTACAATACAATCAAAGATTGGGCATTTTAAATGACTTGGTGCCATGTAGTTTGCTGACCTCAGGTGAGGTCTTATCAACCAGACTATCTCATCAATACGTGCGTAATGGACGGACATTGTATACTCACTCTCTCGGAGTCCTGGAACCAGCTTAAAGATGATCTCCTCCAGAGTGTTGTCCAGCCTGAGAGCAGGAGGAGAGGGTGGTAGAGGAGCAGAGAGAGGAGAGATGAAGAGAGGTTGGAGGAGGAGAGAAAGATAAGAGGGATTGACAGAAGAGAAGAAGAATATTATGATGATGATGATGATGATGATGATGAAATAGAGGAGAGAACGAGAGAGAAGATGGTAGGAGAGGATAGAAGAGAAGATAATAGAGTAAGAGGAGAGGATTATGGAGGAGAGAAGATGAGGAGAAGAGATGAAGAATGCAGGGAGTGGGAAAGCGAAGGGTGGAAGGATGGCAGAAGATGGATGAAAGATGGACGCAGAGGAGAAGAGGAGATGGGAGAAACGGAGACAGTGGGGGGGGGGGATGATGAGCCAACATGGAGGAGAGAAGGGGAGGAGGAGGAGGAGGAGGAGACAGGCAGAATATGGTTACGGAGACACATCAGCGCTGGCCAGGAGCTGTGAGCCAACGCTGACACCAGAGGCTGAGACACGACGTCTCAGGTGTTAATTGGCGTGTTGGTGTCACCCTACTGTAACACCTGGTCACATGTTGTCAGGGAAGGGGGGGCGGGGCTACTGTAACAGCTGGTCACATGATGTCAGGGAAGGGGGGGCGGGGCTACTGTAACACCTGGTCACATGTCTCACATACGTGAACGCCACACGATTGCCAACACACGTCCCCTGCAATAGAACATTTGTGTTTTGATCATTGATAGCTATACAAATCTGTAAGGTTACATTGTGAGTGTTCAACTGTCTCAAGGGTATGGTGTTTATACTGGGTAGTGATTGAGCTGGTTCATCTTTCTCTAGACCGGGTCTTTCAAGGAACAGATGGTGTGAAGGAAGGGAGGGCTACATAACATATTTATGCAAAGCGTCAACAAGGTATATAATGGCAGAGAACAGAAATGCTGTTCTCAGTCAGTGGGTCTTTTGGTTGACTGCAGCTGCTCGTCTTCTTCATGGGAAATAATCAACTATGGCCTATACACACAAGATCAGAGCAGTTGTCTTACAGAAAATGCCATCACACCCCTGACCACAAAACATCATTATTATATAACTTGCTCTATTTTCTCAAAATGTTTCTTTTTCTGTGAGCTTTTATTTTGATTTATTATGATTCTTTGTTCTATCAGATAACTTTGTAAACTCTTATGTTTTTAAACAGTGCTCTACATATAAATTAAGTTTATTATTATTATAAAAACTGAGCTGTAGATAGGAATTTAGAGCTATAAATGTAGTGTAATATGTTAGAAATGTCATAGGCATCCATCAGCGATTCATCAGTGAGTGAAATGCCCTGCGAGAACATCTGCTCCATAAGGTTGATAGGCCCCGCCTCTATATAGTCAATTTACCGTGCGCTCAGGATGGTGGAATGTTTGCTGCACGTTCAATGAACACGAATGGCAGTACTGAACGCCAGGTTACAAAACCAGGAAGAGTCCGACTGTCGTTTCCATACATGGGCAACAACAATAAAGCTGTGTTTCAGCTATACACATGCACTTGATTGACAGCACATAGCCTGGTGGCTATGCCTCCTCCAATTGAAGGATATGCCCACAATGGTTGTGTGAAGATATTCAGATTTTATAGATCATGCATTTCATATCAGAATGAGATGGCATACATTTAACATGACATATGGTATTGGTACTATGCATCGATGACAAAGTATGACCCTTTTCCATTGCACGAGCAGGCTCAGCACAACACGGACAGCCGAGCGCTGTTGAACGTTGAATTTCCATTACTACCGAGCTTCCCGCTTGAAGGTGTGTCTTTAACGGATGCCGCGCTTATCTTGCGTCGATCGCGTTTAATATTGTACTTGCCATTGTAACAACATCTGGAAGATTATAGAGTCCTATATGGCAGGGCTGTTCAACTCCGGTCCTGGAGGGCCGCACCCTGCATGTTTTAGACCTCTCCCTGCTCCCACACACGATTCAAATGAACGGGTCGTTATCAGGCTTCTAACGACCTTGAATCATGTGTGTGCCAGTGGAAAAGCCCCAATAGGCTACTCCAAAACACTTAGGCTACATGTCATTGAGCAACACTCGCAGCACCAGTTCAACTGGAGCAAACGTCTTTGAAAGTAGTTGAACAACGTTTTGAACGTTTAAGAAAACGTGTCGTTAAGTAAAAAAGTGAATTGAACGTTCAAAATGAGGAAGAGGGAAGGGGAGGAGGAGAGGGTAGATTTCTTTGGGTTGTTGATTAACTGGCTCTCTTTTCAGCGAGCTCTCGTTGCAACGCTCAAATCCCACCTGCATCAGCTGTAACGCTAGATAATAACATTACAGTTAATAAACATGACGATAAGACTGACTTTAACATTGAACCCAGATGTATTTCACTGTCAACAGTTCAACAGCTCAAAAATTAATACGCACTCACATTAAAGCTGGGACGTGGATATTGCCTGTAAACTTATATTACACTAACAGTGTATTGGCGTAGTGCATGGGATGGGATGTTATTGATATACGCATTAAACTTGTGCGCATAACTAAAGGAACATTTCATGAATTCAGTTTACAGCCAAAGCCAGACAAAGACAGACAAAAGCCTTACCTGAGCATCTCTAAGGGGTTAGTCTCATGGACCTGGATGCCACATTTCGGACAGTCGTTACTCTCTTCAAAGTGCTGTACAATACAGCTTTTACAGACTACGGGGAAGAGAAATTCATTCTGATTTTAAAAAGGCCCACAACCACTACCACCGTCTCAATACTGTAAAATATACACACGCGCAAACGTATTGTATGTGTGAATAAATACAATACTGTGTGTGTGTGTGTGTGTGTGTGTGTGTGTCTGTTTAAACTTACAGGTGTGTAGACACTCTGTGACTGTTGTGGGTTTGATGAGATAACCCCGGCACAAGTAGCAGGTGATGAAATGGTTAAATTCTCTGACCAGAAGCTTCCTTCCCGTCGCAGCCATGCTGCAGTTCGAGCAGTGCGACAGGTTTCTTCAGCTAATCAGCTTCTAGATTTTGAAAAGTGAATCCAGTTCTTCCATTGTGAATGAGGAAGACGTTTAAGCTAACAGCAGTGTAAGCTAACAAAGGCTATGTTTTCCCTCTAGATAGTTCCAGTTGCCTTCAGTAGCATGATGCTAAAAGGAGCATTACAGAGCACAGGACTTGTTCAAGTTACCCCTAAACAAGGAGGGGGGGGTTTACTAGTCCCAGCAGGTATTTGTGCCTGGTCTGAATAAGGAACAAGAGAAACAGTCTGGTAAATGAGTTGAACCGGTGCTAAAAAGTCCTAAAGTTCCATCGCTGATCTAAATCCTCCTGTTGTTGTCGTTTCTACATGGTCTCCTTGGCATGTCCAGGTTTGCAATTTAACAAGCCGACTCACGGCGAAAAGGGAGAATTCCTTTTTGCACAAGACAATAGACCTGGCCGAGACAGCAGGCAAGGCCACTGGCGATTCGGCCCCGCAGGCGGCAAAAGAAGAGCCTCGCCGAATTCCCAGAATTCACAGGGTGGGATGTCGCGCTTCCCTCTGCGCCTCTGGCAGGACACCTGTCAACAGCATGGCAGCAGCCTCCGCATTTTCATCCCGGTTCCAGACGTTCGTCATTGCAGAAGAGCGGGTGGTGCCAACATCTTCACAGCTGACAATCTTGATGACCTCTGAAACAAATGCCTAACGGAGATATAAAACACAACCCCGAGAATTAAAGATTCACTCCAAACGTTCAACACATTAAATTATAAATTAATAAAGCAAACAAAGAAACAAACAAAATGACAAACAAACATGGCATCAGTGATGCTGGAGAAAGATGTTGTAACTCGATCATTCACTGTAAATTTGAGTCTGCTGTAGCAAGTGCTCTAGCTACATTAACGTGGTTACACACGTTATACCTGGTTGCCTTAAAAGGCAGGGTCAGTCATTATTGCTAACTTTGAGCTCAAATCAAAACAGTATCGCTCTGCGGTTGAAACGCATTGTGAAGCAAAGCGTAGCGCTACTGCTTTGTTGACAAGAGCAGTGTTCACCACTTTGTTTATGCTCCTACTTACGGAGCCAGGGCTGTGTAGAAGTATTAGATTATATTTTCAGCACGCACAGAGAACGGTAACGTACTGGAATGCTAGGAGATATTTGGTGAATTTGGCAAAACTGCAGTGTGAATCTGCTGTGATGCAGAAAGCGCCTTGCTCAAGAGAGAGACAAATATAGCTGGTCTGATATCCAAATGTCATTTTTAAACAGAATATTCTCCCATTGAGCAGAAGAACATGCTCATTTATTTTTTATTAGAATTTTTTTTACACATACCCCAATTTAATTGGGTATCTGACTGGAAGTGCCCAAATAGGTCAGACATTATTGTCAATAATGCAGGAAATGTCATACCTGGGGATAAATCTCATGCTTGGCTAAATTAGCCTATATTTATTTTTTTTTATATTATAGTTTTTTTTATTGCATATACTGTAGTACTGTGTACTGTTTATTTATTTAAGTGTATCACATTTTACTGTGAAGCACTTTGTGACTAATGTCTGTTAAAAGTGCTATACAAATAAAATGTACTTATTTACTTACTTATTACTTACTTACTACTATGTTTAAAAGATGTGACCAGTCCATCTGGATGCCTTTAGACAACATAACTAAAAATATATTTAATTTTTAAATAGGAACAGGGCCATTTAAGTTATTCAAAATATTTGATTAACCAAAACACTGCTGCAACAATGGGTTCATAAAAGCAGGCCGTTATTAGTTTTGCATACATTTTAAGAGTGGTAGACACTGGTGTAGGCCTCTACTGTAAAATAGTGAACAGTAGCAATAAACAAACAGCTCTCTCACTATTGTCAATCAAGAGTACAGAGAAAAGCTTCTGCTAATCTCAAAGAAAAATCTTGTTGCCTGGAAACCTTTGAATACATTGTTGAGGCTGTTCCACTTTGTAACTTATGTGGCATGAAATATCTCTGATCCAAATGTATATCTTACATTTACAACATTTCATTGTTATATTGGAATAAGATATAATAAAAGTACATTTTCAGAATATATGATAGTATATGAAGTACAGCTAACGTGCACAGATTTAAGGAAATTAATGAAGGAATGCCAAATTGGACAAACCCGGCATGCAATGTGCTTAATAAGACCCCTCGGAAAAGGGAAGCGAACAAGTTGGTTTCAATTAGAAAAGCTAGTCATTGATTGTAAGCTAATGCACTTCATATTCAGTGAATACTTCCTCACGCTCATTGTCCATTCTAGGTGCAAGATTTTACAAATATGCTGGTGTTTCTACACAGCCTCAGACCAAAACAAAGTGGTGCAGAACGCACCACACAAAGATATCCCAGCTTTCACAATGCGTTTCCAATGTGTGAGGTAGAGGTTCTAGTGGAGCACACTATGACATTAAAAGAGAGGGGTTTTGATTTGATTTGATCTGATTTGACAACAAGCTTTCTCCAGAATGACTGATTATACCTGTAATGTATGCTATCTAGAACACAAAAAATAAAATGTGACTTAATCTATGTTCCTTGGACAATTTCATGATATAGTTGAAGTAGCCTAACCTAGGCTACCAGTTTATAACTGGTTTATGAAATTAGTTTTGATACTGAACAACACGGTGACTAGTACACTAACACAAAGCTGTACCAAAACAAGTATCAATCAATTGCATCATATTTTACCTCATATGAAAGTGATCAAAAAGGGGATGTAAGAAAACAGCTTACATTATTTTATGTTAATAGACTCCAGGTATTCTAAAGTTTAACTAATGAACCCTCTGGTTTCTTTGAATGTCAGTTATCAGGATAGGTCTACTCTTCAAACTGGCAACAAATACAATTCGATATTGACATAGATCAATCAATCATATTTGTTTTGTCATATAGTGAATGGTCAAATGGTTACCAGTGGTTGAATGCTACCTTAATAAAAATACGTTCACTACTATTACATAAAAGAGTATGCTATTACGTAATAGTATAATATGTTGTTGCTGCTGTTATCCAAGCTAATCTTTTCCCAGGAGCCATCCACCACCACGTGAATCAAAACAAAACCCTCTCTACGGATATTAAAAATGTATGGGGCAGCATGCTCTGTTCTCTGTTCAGCGTGGGTCGCTTTTTGCTAGAAGGATCTCAAGTGCGCAGCTCAGAAATCCGCTCAAAAGAAAGACGCGCAACCGCGGAACTGTACGGAGCCGAAGCATGTTCCTCACATGGACGGGGAGCTGGTTATCTCATCGTTAGGCTCGTCACGGTCTACGTCACCTGTATCAAAACAACATCAATGGACGCCACACGCACTAGATACGCACACGATCGTTACTGTAAGCCACACGTCGACACACACACACACACTCCCTACATATCACAGCAAGAAAGTTCCGAAGTGGTAAACTCACAACCGTACGACATTTGTGGTGTGTGAGTCCGGCGTTGTGTTTTGACAAACCCTGCCGTATGTCAACACGGCGAAGCACTCGCGTTTTGGACCAGGCTACAGTAGCGTCAAACTTTGCGCTCTACGTCGGGAGATGAATGGCGGTTGAGATCTGCGTTTTCAACATAATATTCATTCCTTACCCCTATTTCATCTGGAGTTATAAACGCCGGCGGGCGAGCATGTCCATTTCAACACACGGTACTCTGTAGATTCCGCGAGGAAACGTCGAAGCCCCAAATAACTAGCGGCAAGAATACGGAACTAGCCCCAGCATCAGCCCAGTCCGCCCAGCCAGACACGCAGATGGGTGAAGTGGGCGTGGAGGCAGCGAGCATGTGGAACGCTGAAAGCAAATGCAATGCCGGACTAGAACCGAATGTGTCGTAATTGCATTTTAACGGCGTCTCCCCCTTTTTTTGCCGTATTTATTTGTGTTGTAGGTCTAAGCAATGCTACATGCCATGTAGCTAGAGGCCTAAGTAGGCCTACTACAATGACTTAAAGTCTTCTAGCCTACTAGCAAATTGAAAAGCCATATTACAAGCAATCTACTAGGCTATCAGAAATAACGTCCCATTCATATAAAATAAAGTTCTACTGATGACTCAATACATAACTTATTTATTTTCTACCTTTATCAAGTCTACCTATTGAGGGATTTTTCACTCATTATACTAATAGGCCTACAGCCTAATTATTGACTACAGCCTACTCAATCATTTTATTATAAGGATGCTAGAGTAGCAGGCAGCTACGCCTAGCATGCATACATATATTACAATTAGCCTAATATTATTGATATTATTATTGTTGTTGTTTAGCCTATTATTGTAGCCCTATTAATGTAGCAACATCTACATGCATGCAGCCTTTATAGATGTTATTCTGTGGTCTGTGGTGTCGTAGATCATTTTATTAGAGCGTTCGGCATACTTTCTGTCCTAATCTATATTCTTGTTTTGTTTTTTTTTTCATTCAAAAGAGGAAACAGAAATATCGGGGGTCTGTTCTACTCTAATCCTGCTCTCTCCCTCTCTCTCTCAAAACGAGATGAGAGGGAACATAGAATAAAAGAAAATAAAAAGAGGTTGATGTGGCAACAAGCCAAGTAAAAATGCTGCGTCAGTCTCATTCGTTCTCTCTCTCATCCTCTTTTACTGTGTGCCTCTCTCGTTATCTCTCTCTCTCTCTCCTTCTCTGTCTCTCCTCTTTTGCTCTCTCCATCCACCTCTCACCACACAGACCAAAGCATCTCTAAGGTTCTCCACCGTCTCACTCGTCCTGCCGTGGGGTATCCAGGGAGCACGCAGCAACCTGCCCATTTCCCGGTTTTGCCTCTATTTGAAAGGGGTGATGATCACGGGAAATGAGGCCAAGGTTGACATGCTGTATAGGCCGAGACATGGCCCACCAGACTGAGGTGTACTGTGGCCCTCCCTCAGCCAGAAACACTGTCCTCAGGAGGTCCATATATGGTAAATGGACTGCTTTTCTCTAGTGCTTTCATCCAAAGCGCTTTACAGTATTTTGCCTCACATTAACCCATTCACACATGAACACATTCACACATTTATACACTGATGGAGATTGCTGCCATGCAAGGTGCGACCAGCCACCGAGAGCAGGTAGGGGTTAGGGGGTTAGGCATCTTGCTCATGGATGCTTACAGGTAGTTCAATACCAGTGTTAGAACCACTCGACCACACTGTTTTCATTTTTTATATATATATATATATATATATATATATATATATATA
>JAODUH010001328.1:0-12887 GCA_027564835.1 Typhlichthys subterraneus
AACAACAATCCATCTGGCATGTCAGGTTACTTCTCTGCCCCATCCTTGAATGCTTTCTCACGCTTGGTCTCAAAATGATGTTTAACACTTGATGTTCGGCAAACAACATTTTCAAGACAAAGTACACACAGCACGGTCCTTCTGTAACACAAACTCACATTCTTGTGTCCAGGAGGGCAAATGCCCGAACATTTACCACTTTAACTTTCTTAGCTAGCGAACCTGCCATTGCAGATATGCATGCAACTGATCCCGCTCCGGAGTCCGGATCCAGCGGAGTGCTCGGCTACTACGGTACTGTAGCCAATCAGAGGCTTGTGTTTTTTGTAAGCGGATGGATCAATCAAACTAGGTTGAGCTACGGCAATGCCTGTGGAAGTCATAACGTCATGTAGGCAAATTTCCCATGCGGATTATAAAGCATCGTACTATATACTATATTAACCGTATGAGCGTGTAGCCTACTTATTAAGAGAAGATAAAGATTAAAACAAGATATTGCCAGTGTGCCATTGGTTAAGCTTACGCGTGCCTAAGGTTGCCGACCCGTTTTAGCCATTAAACCAGATATGTTGCTGATACATTCTTCTGCTTAAGAGTATGTGTGTGTGAGTGATGGATGGCATTGCCTATAGAAAATATGAATTGCATACTGGAGTTTGGATACTGTTTTCAATTGCCGAACACAGCATCACATTGCATCTAATGTAGTATACTGCCAGGTTGTCTGCCTGTATCACTGATGAAGGTTGTTATACTCATGTTATTTTTCATAGTATCCAGTTAAATTGCACTTAACAGTATGGCTCTTATTTCCCACATCACATACTACTTTCAAAAACTGTTGTGTGTACAGTAGCTTTACACTGTAGCTGTAGCTAGTATGGATGTACATCCAGTCGACACCGTTAAGAAACAAGTAATGCTAGTGTGGACGTGACTACATCATCCAAACAGTCTGGTGACTATCTGCAGTTCTCTTAAAGTGGACATGAACATGGCTCACGAAATAGCTTTTAGTTTGTCATGGGTTGATAGGGACAAAAAAAGTAGGCATATTCTCAATTTAATTGTAGCTTTACATTTCTTGAAAACCCTACTAACATTTTTCTTTTTCATTCTTGTGTTCCTCCACCACCCTTAACTTCAAAAACAGACTTCATCTCTGCCGTTATTCCTTAAGATGATCATCCATGTTTTCTAGCTAGTTGTTACAGTACATTTTACATCCTGTTGGGCCCTAACCTCTGGTTTTACACGTAAATGTGCCATACAAAATCAAATCACTCTACATGACACTCTCGCAAACACGTCTAAAGTCTTCTTAGATGGCATTGTGGCATGTGATTTTTATTTAGCTTGTTGACACGATTGTTTTTTAAACCAGAGGTTAGGGTTAACATGTTAACTTCAGTAGACTCACACATATGTACTCATAACTTCATTATCCCACAACTTACCAAAATCACTCTGCTACATTGTTTCTGCAACCAGACAAGGTCAATAGACAACGAGCACAATATAATACAACTAAACCATTAGTTATGCAATCAGTCACTATTGAGAGAAGAAGAAAAAAAGTTGCATTATGGAATTGTCTTCCCATGTAGACAATGCCATAACAGAACCCGGGTAGATTTTCTATTGCTAACTTTACTCTGTGACTTTCCTATAGAAGGCAGTGGGCAGGTGTACAGACAATAACCAGCAGGGATCAATAAATATGTTTTTCTAACTTGTAAATGGTTTAATAGTACAGCGACTGATAGTAGTTTATTTACTAGCCATCAGGACAACATAAATACACTTTACTGACCTGCTACAGGCTTGTCATGTCTGAAAACCCCATTTACTAATTTGGTGTTTGTGTTTTACAGACACCACTGTTGCACACGTCACACAGTAAACCGATAGGTCTGTACATAAAATGCAGGAGAGTTTGAATATGCTGGCAGTTCAGTTCTGGCCAGACTGAGGGAAAGGTGGACAGGGTTCTCGGAGGTCTTCTGACAGCACTTAGGAATCACAGGCAGAGGCAGGGAAGAAGTTCAAACCACACACGCCTTAGTCTTTTTTCTCCCTGCTCAAGGAAAGAAGCAGTTTGCGCCTGGGTGACTCTCCTATCAAAGACGTGGTGTCTGAGGAGGAGGAGGCGGGGCTTGGAAGTTCGTTGGCCACGCCTTTGGAAGCAGCGACAGCCCCGCTAGATGCGGCGTCGCCAGGCGGAGACACCGCCTTCTTTGGAGAGCTAAGGCTGGCGGCGTCGTCCATCTCGATCACCTCAAAGTCCGCCTCGTTCCACTGGTCCGCCTCAGTGTCCGCCCGCTCCTCCTCCTCCTGCTCCTCCTCGTTTGCTCCCGAGGCCAGCAAGGCCTGCCGGTACTCGCCGTCGTCGGGGTCGGGGTGGCCCCTCCTGCGGAACCTCCTCAGCTGTCCGCTGGGGGCAGACGCCAACTTGAACATCACCGGGAAGAGGATGGAGGTGATGACGGCCGTGAGCAGGGACTGGTACATCATCAAGGGCAGCTCCTTAAACCTGCCCATCAGGTACCCCACCAGGGTGGGCAGCACCATCTCCCCGAGGCCCGCTCCCACCACGAAGCCCGACGCCGAGCGGCCCGACAGCGTGGTGTACTGCTCCACCCAGGAGATGCCGCTGGGGAAGATGACGGCCATGGAGGCGCCGTAGACGCCCGTGCAGATCCAGAGCGCCAGCCTCTCCTTGCTGAACAGGCAGAGAAGCAGGGAGCTCAACGTGGTGCCCACCAGGCTGAGCAGGATCATGGTTCCCGGGCGCATGCACGCCGCAAAGAATATGGCCAGGCCGCGGCAGGTGGCGAAGGCCCCCCAGAACAGGGAGTTGAGCCCTGCCGCTTGAGGCTGGTCCATGTTGGCGTAGTCTTTGGCGTAGGTGAATATGAAGGAGCCGTACGACAGCTCGGCCCCCACGTACCAGAAGAAGAAGCAGAACATGAGGATTATGAGCGCGTTGTGGTGTTTGGCCACCAAGGGCTTCCCCGAGGGCGTGCGGGCCTCGTCGTTCAGAGGACGGCCGTGACAACAGAGAATGAAGAAGAAGAGTGAGACGAGAAGGATGAAGGCGCCGATCACAATGTACGCCCACATGGCGTTGAGGTCGCCCGTGGCTGGCACGCCACTGGTGCCGAGGAATCTCAGCTTCAGTTCAGATGAGAAGAGCAGCTTCGCTATGATTGGGGACATGAAGCTGCCAATAGCAAAGCTGAAGTGCAGAGCCTGCATATGAGGGCCAGCGTGACTACCCCATGTCTTCAGGATAAGGACATTCCCAGCTGAGAAGCATGAGAGCATTTGTTACTACTTTACAATGCAACAATATATCCTACACTGTAGCGCAGGTGACCTGAATGTACCTTGCTCGTATAATATCATAGTAACAGGGAGAGATAGTGTCTCCATGGCAATTAGCCTCCCTGAATAACCAAATAACTTGGCTTTGGAGTGACATCTATTGTAAGTGAGGGGGTGGATAAAATGCACACATTTTTGTGGTGAGCTAGTCGAACGACTGTTGCTGACTTTGTCCAGGTATGTTTGCATTGCAAAGCTCAGGTATAGGTAGCCCCAAGATACCATCCCGATCTCGTCAGCTCCAATTTCATTGCGACAGTTACAGTCTGGAAGCCCTCAGCTTATAAGTATTTGTCGACCGAGGGGAAAATACACAGTCAATCAGCAATCAGGTGATGTTCTTCCTAAGTTGACAACATCGGCGTAAGTTGGCCGATTGAGGGAAAGGTATGTAGTCAAATCATGTGTATGCAATTTGACTGAAATGTGTTAGCACCGCATTCATGAGAAACACTGAATGGAGAGGTTCCAGACTGACACTAAGTGAAGATAAACATGAGATAAGGAAGGTATCGCGAGGCTACAGTTATACCCCAGTGTTAACATGAGAAAATCACCTGCACTTCTAATTTTTTCTCCACATTTAGCAACCAGGAGACACCACCACATATATATATATATATATATATATATATAAAACAAATACGCATAGCGTGTTCCTTACCATTTTTGATCTTTTTAACCAGAGCTGGTGACAATACCATGTGCCAAACTACTGTGTGAGAATTGACAAATATGTCTGAAAATGCTTGTGTGTAATTTGATTGAGACGGATATTTGCGGAGACTGACTTATGCCAAGGGTGGCAAAGGAGAATTTGGGACTACACAGGTGTACCAACATGTCAGTAGTATCACTTTGAGAGCACACTGTGTGTAAATACACAGTAAATACTGTGTGAGGTTTAGTTACCTGTATCCAAAATGCCCATAGTAAGCCCAATGCTGGACATGAGCCCAGTGAGAAGAAGGGCATGCTTACAGAATGGAGTGGCACACATTCCTATCGCTGTGACCAGCATAGAAATCCCTGAGAGGACAGAGAGAACAAGAGAAAAGCTTCAGCAATGGCAAATTTAAGGTCATTCATTTCTATTTGCATTCTACAATCTGTAAAATACAGTGTGTTATGGGTTGATTCGTTTTTGTATGTTGCAACGTCCACAACAGACAATAAATGGTACCTTATAAGAGGTCTTTTTTATTTTTTGTACTTAACAAAACAAATCTCCAATAGAAACAACACACTGCTCATGTATATGTAGCCTACCATTTTACGCAGCAAATTACAAAAAAAAAATCCAATTATAAAGCATGTGCCAGCTGCTGTGCCTTAACAATTGCAAGCAAACAAATAACTTATATATGCCCACACAGACCTGACAAGAGGTCTTGCGAATCAAATTTACTTGGGGGTTTGCTGGAAACAATGATATCTCTAGATCTATATGCAGTAGACATAATTGCTTCAAACCAATGACAATAAAAACTAAATCTGTTGTTGTGAAACATAAAACAACTAGCGGCTAATTTTAAATGTATCCGATGTAGCTACCATCACTTAGGCAGCAAACTGTATACTTAATGTAAAAGATCAGCAGTGCTTGACAATTAGGATGTAATGGCTAGAAAGGTGCACGTTAAGCTACTGTTTACCCAAAAGGATATAGGGATTCATGCAGTCAATCAGAATTCCTCCCAGAAGGGAACCACCGATATATCCAGAAGAGCGGCCGACAAAGATGTAGGAGATGTTACTGACATCTTTGTTCACGTTCTGCGCAAGGTCCTCAAATGTAGGGCCTAGAACTGATATACACATTCCCTGGGGACAAGGAGGGGAGAGAGAGAGATAATAAGTGAACCAATCTTGTTCTGTTGTGTCCTAGTCATTAACTTTATTCTATTTTTTTTTTTTTTTATACTTTTTCGACTGTACACCTTGCTGGTGTTACAGCGGAGTAAACCATAGGCTAGTAGTAAACAGTGCAAGCTGAGCAGGGGGACCAGGGCTATTTCGGATATAAATAGTCTACCAAATGATTTGAATATCCATCTCACATTACTGTACTGCACACATGGACTGCACTCATTCATTATAAAAAAAAATTAAATAAAGGTTTGTGCCTAAATCTTCACTTTGTGGGCCTGTTCAACTTATTAAGCCTTCTTCAAAGTATGCAACTAGCAGTAAAACAGCAGAGCTTCCTTATAATAATTGCTTGACAGGCATTGCTTGCCAGGTACAGTATACAGTTGGATTATGATGATGTAATGAAGTTGAAAAGCCAGTTTTTCTGCTGTCCTAGTGTGGGCAGGCTTGATCGAAAATAACTAGATGCTAGAAGCTGGAACTGGGTTTCTCAACAAACAAAAAAAGAAAAACTAAAGCATTTAGGCTATGTCTTGTTTTTTTAGGCCTATTTTTGTTATCCCTTATGTCATGCTTCACTTAAGGCATTATAATATGACAGGGCCATGATTCAACATCAAACTCCATGGGTAGGCTACAGCTAAAGCACTGAAGCTATACTGTGTAACTGATAAGCTTGAAAACTTTAACTGCACAATTAATGAATATCTTATTTCTTATAACCGGACCTTAAGTTATAAAGTCCAATGCTGCTTTCACTTGCAATGACACAAAGTAGTCTAATGAATCTCTAAAAGCTTTTTAGTTCTTTGGTATTCCACTCCCAGCATTACACTAGCAGGGATATCATATGAGATAATATTATAACATTCAGGACTGTTGTAGGCCATAGCAGAGATAACAAGTGTTTTAGTACTGAAACCTACTGATACTGTTCTGCTATTGTACGCAGTTTTGATTGACAGGTATGTAAGTAAACTGCCTAATTGTTTAAGTTACTTCCCTTACAGTTGCATTAAGCACTGCACACTCAAATTTGAAGAAGTTAATCAACAATATGTCAATAAAATGCTAACACGGTGCGTGTATGCGTAATAAAAACAAATGTGTAAAATAAGCATTATTACCAATCCGAGGAACGAAGCACAAGTCACAAGGGTGACCAGCCATCGCCTGCAGGATCCGTGAGCACCGCGGCTGCTTTTCCCACCGATTATCTCAACCCCTTCCCTTCCCTGCTTCGAACCCCTCTTCCCAGCTTTCAGTGCACTCTTCAAACCTCGCCGGGTGTCCTTCCTCTTGTCGAACAACGTGTCTTCCTCTTGATCGTCTTTATCGTCCTCATCCTCCGTCCTTGCGAAACGAACTTGCTTCTTTTTCATGACGGCGTCTCGACCCACAGAAACAGGCATGTGCTACTTACCTGACAGGTTATTATGGCTGCCCCGGAAGACTGGCGTGCACGCGTGAACAAACAAGCGCACACGAAAAGCGACGCTGTCAGAACCTACGTTTTCCCCTCTCTCCCCGAATATATATTCTAATAAATCCGTGAAATCCACTCGCCCATTGCAAAATAGCTGGATAGTGAAGGGAACGCTAGCAGAATACGCACAGTATTGCGTATATATTCCATATGTACAGTACAACACAAGCACTACAGCCTACTACTGTATGCAGGCTATGCTCAGCAGCTGACGCGTACGTACATGGTACAGGAAGTCTACTGCATATTATAGGCAGGCACTAGGCCTATATTATTATAAGGTCAGGCTTCTTAATTGTTGCAGGTTTGACATAATTTTTATAAAAAGGTAGAAAGACAGCATGTTTTTATTTACATGCTGCCTGTCTTTAAATAACATAAAATCATAGAAGTGAAGTAGCCTAACAGACTATTCGAATTAAATGACAGTGACTGAATTTGGAGTCGAATTGTCTACATGTCAATATGAATGTGCTCAACAGTAATACAACAATAATATAATTGCATCCCTCGTCTATCCACCTTGAATGTTGAGTATGTTCTCTATGTGGACGCTTTTGCTATGTTCAGACATAATGAACTTTATTTACATAAAATATATGTAAAACATAAAGTACAAAGGGCTAGTTGTGACAACATAACATCAAACTTGATTATTAAATCAAATGAATGAAATTATACAGTAAAACTAATTAAAAACTATTAACGTAAACACAATGGAAAATAACATAATACATAACTATAATGATATAATTAGGAAGACCAAAAGAAAAGAATATGCTAAATAAATATGAACCATAGCACAATCTATAAAGCTGGATTTGAAGGATTTAAACGGTTTTGGTTCTTATAGCGTTATCTCCTATGGCAGGGCGTCCAAAGGGTGATGGCTAATGCACACTCACCTGAGCCATTAAGCCTGTCTGTGACCACGCATTAGGTCTCAGCATGTTCATGGAGGCAGGACCACGCATGATTAGTTCAAATCAATGATTTAATAAACTGGGAGCCAAAGGAAGGGAGCCAGGATTTGTGTGGTGATGACCTGTTCAAACCAGTATAGAAGCCTGCTGCATTCTGGGAAATATTAAGGCAAAAGATTGACCTTTTGCTCATGCTAACAGCCCAGTCTTGAGGAAAGGAATGGATGTATTGCTTTCACCATCAATATTTTTATTTAGGTTATGGTTCTAATTTGCAGTTCAGAAGAACTAGAATCATGTTTAACGATGTTCAGCTCAGTTTCCAAGGTTTCTCACAACATCAAATGGGAGAACAATGTGTTATGACCACTCCCGTCACCAGCAACAAGCTATTTGTGTCATTAGGTCTCAGGGAATGTCGATGAAATGTTTCGGAAGAATAAAGTAGCATGTACAGAATTAAACAAGACCTCAAACAGAAACTTGCACTGCAGTACAAGAATAAAACCAGCATTCTTTATGAGGTCAATTAAAATATAATGGTCTGCTGCAGCTGAGCTGGCATTTAAAAGTAATCAAGCTTCCCTATGTCGCCATAAGGTAATTTGTACGTTTTCTGTAGTCTACTGTGCAAAAAATAACATAAAATCAGGGACTGCTACGTCAGCTGCAATACATTATGAACCCCACCACCAGGGTGCAGCTCCATCTCCTTGCAGGCTCGCGTCATCAACGAAGGCTGATATGTAGGAGATGCTAATGGTGATGACTGCAGGGGGCGCTGTTTCACATTTGAACCGATTTAAGCATAGTTGATAATGTGTTACTCCCTGGACTATATACCTAACGTCAACATAAAGTTATCCTGCTGATTTTAGGCCTTCATTCTCACAAACTGAATCAGCATGCCCCTTTGCCATTGACTTCCACTGTTTCTCTGTTTCATATGCCTACTTCTAATGTGTTTACAACTCTATAATATAACAAAAACTTTATCATGAAACTGAATATTTTACATACAAATTTACAACAGTAAATTAAGAATATATTTTGTGTTGGTGGGAGTGCAGACATTTTTTGTTGTTGAAACTACTATAGTACAGGTTTGACTCTGCAACTCCACTTTATAGTAGCCTACTTGTTTATAGTCTATCATGATTTCTAAAGGTCTTGTTGGCACCAAGCTTAGTCTTTGACAAGCTGCTTATCTGTGTATCAGGAGGTCCTCTACCCTGCAGACTAACGTGAATGTTTACTTTACTCTTGCCTGGGCAATGATAACTTAGGCCCTTCTCATCATGTTTTCATTAATGCAGACATTTGTAATTTTTCCAATTGACATGGGCCTTTAACCCCGGTTATAACTGTAGCTGTATGTTGGTTGCTGAAATCTATATATTCTTATAAAACATCTCTCTGAATTGCATTGAATAATAACGTTAGAACGGTATACATGTAATTTAACAATACTTCCATGATGGAATTTCATTGGCTGTGCAGAGGTGACACAAAACTGGGGTAAAAAACAACATAACTTTCATTGTTATAGTCTTTCAGATTTATTCACTTATAGAATATAATTATAGACCATACATAGAAATACAGCAAGCACTGTACATCCAACAAGATAGCAAAACCCCAAAACATATCTGAAAAAAATATATTTAAGTAGAAAATGTCTTGGGTAAGGCATAAGGAACTTCCATTATGAATGCTATGCAATAGCGTAGAAAATAATTGTAGAAAAAAGGAAAACAAAAATAAAAAATAATGGCACAGCATTATGGGGGACAAATGGGCAGAAGAAGAAAATATGTAGTAAACAATATTATTAGCGTATGTTTGTTTGTATAGCAATTATATACACATACTGTAGATTAGACACATGCATTTTGCCCCCCCCCCCCACCCCCCCAGACAATAAAGTCAGATTACCTCACTGACCAATTACTCAAAATCCACCAAAAATATAAAACATTTTGCACATATCCAAAAATAAAGACAATGTCAATATATTTGGTCTTCAGCCATTACTTCATGAAATGAGGGAGACAGATAACATATCTGTCTTGTGCTATTCAGCATACAATATATAGACAAAGTCATTTCACATATGGCTTCATATAATTTCTTTGGGTGGCATTTCAAGAAACCTAAATGAACAATTCAACAAACAAGGTTAAAGCTATCATGAATTCTATTCAAATAATGAATTACATATACTGTATGGCAAAGATGCTTCACAATTCAAATCTCAGAGGTTTCTTTTTCTAAAGAAATTACTTGAGGCTTTTATTGGTGAACAGGGTTATTCTAATATAAAAACATCTACAATACAAGCAAGCATACAATCAACACATGAAGGCAATATAAATAATAATTATAACAGCCGTATTAAGGGTACATGTATTGTAAACTGTATATATTTCTCTATAATTATATGAAAATACATTCTGATTTGGCATAATTACATTAAATATCAGAGGTGTAAAAGAGCTTCAGGAAATAAAAACAATACAAAAAAAATAATACAAGGGTGATATTATTGTCCATAGGGAGAGAATACATCTGAGGTAGATTCTGTCTTGCTATGGAAACATCATGGGCCAAGTATGAATGTATGTTTTCTATTGTCTACGTTTTAGTGGTCAAAAAGACCTCTACAACCTCAGTCAGTCAGTGAGAGTTAGTGATTACACAACATTTTCAAATGGGTTAAGTTTCACTATCTCGGAGGAGATATCTGTTTGTAGGCACAGGAAAGAATAGTGTTTAAGAATGAAATTGTATAGCTTGTCATTTTCAGTTTGTTTGACAAAATATGTGTAGGCAAACCATATTGAATTATGAAATGACACTGTTGCACCACATATTCTTAAATAAAGAAAAAACAAATTGAACTCGAGCTTTAAAATCCTGACTCCCTGTCAACCAAAGGTTAATGCATGAACTTAGTCAATGGTTAACTCGATTTAACCTGACTTTAACCTGACAGTGTCAATCATTGATGAACTTCAGGTCTTTTGTTACATTTTACAATAAGGTAGATTAAAATGATATACCATACAGTTTTTCCTGTAAAATACTTTAGACCAATCTTTTTACCCAGGTGCATGTCATCTTTGCATAAAATACTGTTCTGGTCAAATTAGTTAACTAAAATAATTGTTATACTTGAATATGGAATCATTTGTCAAATCAAGCTCTATCATAGAATATGATGAGAATTATAAGACATATAAGTGCAGAACTGAAAAATACAACTAAAGCTAAATTCATATAAGACACAATTTTTCACACTACTGTCTGTGGCTAACACTGCTGAATGATATTAGTAAAAACAACTAGTGAAGCTCCTCTTCATAAAAAATAAACAATATCCAATATCAACCTCTGATATAAAAGCACATTTGTGTTTTAGCCATGAGATATTACGTTATACAAAGTGATGTTGACTTCTCATATGTAATCTCATTGTGATTAAAGCTGCTTCCTATAAAATAGCTCTGAGAACCTTTACAACTAAGACCCAGCTATATAAGTAATACAAACGAACTCCAAAGAACCAATAATTTAAGCACTTCTTTGAAGTGATATTAATGTTTGTCCCCTCCAAATAATATTTACAATTTTGGCATGTTTTATACCAATGTATAAAAATAAACAAAAAAATTGAATTGTCTGATTGTCTGTTTGCAGGAAATAATTCAACTGTAAATTACATTTTGGTTAAGAAATATAATACATTTCAAAATAATAAACTAATAAAGATTACTGTACTGTAATTACTGTAATTGTGTCATATAAATGTTATATTGTAAATCTAGAACTACAAGAACTATATCAATAATTGTATGGAATAATCAATATTTAACTCAAGTATTCTCCATTTAATGAATGCCTGTCAGAAGATGATAATAGATTAGATTATGTGACTGGCCAAGTTTGAACTTGTAGCCTTCATAAGGTAGACACAGCATGGCATGTGTGAATTCCCTTATAGAACAGTTTATTCCCTCATGTTCCTCACAGAAATATAAAATAAATTCCTAATTTTCTTTTTAAACCTTCAAGTTCATTAGCCAGCAGGACAATGCAGCTAGACGATTTAATGCATAGTTCTTAAATGTCACATTCATGACAAACTGAATATTACATACATACAGTACTATTTCAAATAGTATGTAATGTGTGTCACTTTTCAACAATATCATATATAAGGCAGCATTAGTCAGGTTAATACATACACAGACAAATACATACTTTATCTCATGGCAGCAGCTTCTTGGTATCTGCTCAGGTGTATGCATCTGTGGGTTGTTGATGTGGTTTTGCCAGTTTGTTTAGCCATGCATTTAGAGAACAGATTCAGGGTCCCCAGCTTTGTGTGGGGGGTCTCCCGCACACACGTCACTTTGCAGCATCTTTTCGGCTGCATCCTGTCCTTTGGTCAGGGCCTCTTCTCTCGCTTGCCTCTGGCGTTTGGCTTCTACCCAAGGTATGAGACACAGCACCAAGCCTCCGATGATGGGAGGGACCCCAGCCAGGTAGAAAGCCACGTCATAGCTTTGTAGCTTGTCTCGCAGGTATCCTTCAGGTAAAGAAATAAAGATATCATTATCATTACATAATCCTTTCAGATGCGAACAACGGGCCAATCAGCGTCTAGGTCATTAGCACAGTTGGTGCCACCAACAATAAGGTGCCTGTGTTCAGAGGAGCATCCCCACATGGGCCTTATAGCATTTCAACCAGTGAGGTTGAGAGTGGTCCAATAGCAGTCCAATTCCTTTGATTGACGCCTATTGGCAGCAGCTCTATCACAAACCTCCTAATACAGACTTAATTGTAGAGTGGAAGAAACTGAGGAGCTTGCAGGATAAATGACGTGGGGTTGAAAATGTTGTTAAATCTAATAATTTCATGGAGATTGGAGGCAAAATGTTTTTTTTTGTAGTATATATTATTATTAATGAGACACCGCTCAAAGCATGTAGAAGAGTGTATTATGGTCAGAACTGCATTAACTCTGCAATGTTGTGAAAACCTGGATGTGTATGTGGACTCCACCTCCAGTAAACTTTCACTAGGTGGAGCAAGATAACTTGATATGTGACTCCATCCATCCATCCTCATCCTCTTATCCAGAGTCGGGTCGTGGGGGCAGCAGCTCCAGCAGGGGACCCCAAACCTCCCTTTCCCGAGCCACATTGGAA
>JAODUH010001329.1:0-12886 GCA_027564835.1 Typhlichthys subterraneus
GGAGGGTGATTGTAGATGGAGGTGGATGTTTAGAATTTTTTCATTGAAGAAGTCCAAAAATGAATTGCACAATTCAGAGATGGGGACAGGGTGGGAGTTATCAGGAGGATCAAGTAGGTATTTTACAGTTGAAAAAAGAACTTTAGGGCTTTTATCAGAGTTGATTATGTCCGAGAAGTAGGCAGATCTGGCTGTTGAGAGGGCAGTTTTGTATTTTGAGAGGTGTTCCTTGTAAGCTTGTGAGCGAGCTTCTTCTCCAGTCCTCTTATACAGACACTCAAGACGCCGTCCAGCAGCCTTCAGCTGCCGTAGCTCAGGGGTGTACCAAGGGGCAGTGTGGGTGAAGGAGACTGAGCGGGTTTTGCGGGGAGCAAGTGTATCAAGAGAGGAGGAAAGGCAGTCATTGTAGTGAGTGGTCAGTTCCAGGGGGGACAAAGAAGTGGGACAGGGATACGTGTCAATCGTGCTCATGATTTCAGTGGGATTAATGTTTTTTATATTTCTAAATGTGATGGTGCGGTTGGGTTGTTGCTTTGGGAGGGGAGCGTCAGATATTTCAAACAAGATGGGTTTGTGGTCAGATATGGGGGGGGGGGGGGGTTGTCCCTCAGTGACATTGACAAAAGAAACACCAGTGGAGCTGACTATATCAATGATGTGACCTTTGTTGTGAGTGGGAAAAGTTATATTTTGGTTAAAATCATGGTCGAGCATAAAATCAGCAGCAAATGGACAGCTGGCCGTTCTGTCAACATAAATATTAAAATCACCTACAAGCAGTACATTGGGGGACATAGCACTAATCAAAGCAAGTAGTGAGGACAAATCTGTTAAAACATGTCAGATAGTTTGGGAGGTCTATAAATAGTTAGAACAATCAGAGGTTGGGAGACAGTGAGTTTAAAGGCTATACATTCAAATGTAGTAAATGCAGGTATACGAACAGATCTAGCATTCAGAATGTCACGTGAAAGAACTGCAACCCCGCCCCCTCGTCCAGTGGTGCGAGGTTAAGGAATGTAAACAAATCCAGGTGGTACGGCTTGATTGAGATGGAAAAAATCATTTGGTTTTTGCCATGTCTCCGTTAGGCATAGAATGTCAAGTTTTTTGTCAGTTATAAACTTGTGGATGAGTGGGGCTTTATCGGACCATTGAATAACGCAAATTTAATGCAGTTATCAGTGATCGGGTTTGTACCGGTTGTCACTGTAGGAATCTGGCGGAGCGCACAATGCCGGTTAACTGCTGCAGAGGGATTGCGAGGGGCGATTCTTTGATTAGACCAAAACGATGGGATAAGAGACTTGGTGTGTGTGAATTCTCGCCGAGTCCCGCGGTGAATATATCTCGGCCGACGAATAATTCCAGGGTGGGAAAAGAGTGCTGGAGGGGGTTTAAAGGACCTTGAATTCAGTAGAAGCAGCTCAGAAAAATTATATTTCAGAGGAGATGAAATGGGATGTTAATTACCAGTAAGGTAATTAACATCGAAGGAAAGAGGAGGCAAGACGATGGATAGTAGGCAGTTTGTGGCGGAGGGATATGACCGCTGGTCTGCCGTAGGCTTGAGGTTGCGGTACGGTAGATGTCCCGTGAATATTTAGCTAGTGCCGAATCAATCCGAATCAAGAAATAAGTAGAATATGTCCCATTAAAATATGTCACAGTAAACACAGGTTCTCCGGTTTTGATGTCGCCAGATGGGTGATAAAAGGCTTGGTGTTGAATCGAGCTCACCGATACCGTACCGGTAGCTAATGTAAGTTACCAATAGTACCGGTAGCTCAGCCGTTGGTCAGAAGGACGTCGTATTTGTGGTTGTCGTAGAGTGGTCAGGGTCAGGGAAAAGAAAATAACTACTAAAAAATAGCTCACTTAACTTCATAAAACAAAAATACTATCTACGATTCGGATTCCTAAAGATACTATTAACACAAAAGGAGAAGCGGCTGCCAAGGTGCACCGGGCGTTCCCTCCTTTAGACAATATATTAAAGTCAATATAATAATAATAATAATATAATTTGATTCATGGCTTTTATTCTTGGCACAACCTAAAAACAGCAATACAAATCCAAGGGATAACATGTTAAAGTGAAAAACACTTATTTTCAACATGGTCCCACGATGTTAAGAACAAGACAAAAACAAGACATCAATCAACTAGCCTATGTTACATTTGGAGGTATTGATGTAGACGGATCTAGCGAGCCTGCGGCAGCAGTGACGTAGTCACGTAGGGAGGAAGTCATAAAGAGCGGGAGGATTCAGGAGGGATGTAAAATAAATGTGTTGATGAAACAGGAGAGAAATAAATGTTTTTGTTGTATCAGCCAGCGTCGGTCTCACGTCGTGTTCCATGGGAGAAATGGTTGTAACCGTATTAAAAACCAGAGGTCCTTACCACGGTTCGGACCGAGAAGTCTGGGAAAGTAACACCTACTATAAACATCAGAATTAACTATTTGATTCCTCCTAAACCCATACCACAAATATCTCCATCAGTTCAAAGCCATGAGTGATGCGTATTAATTAAAGTATAGTTAAATTTTCTTTCTGTGCACCTAAACATGGCAATTATTGTTGTGTGTGTCATATTGTGGTCTCTCCTGTTTGACAGATTCAGAAAATTCTGCAGGCAGAGCAGATCTGTGTGCAACTCATTGGGAGGTTCCAGCATTCACTGGCCACAGTGATCAGTTAAAGGTGGTCAGCATATTAAAGATTATACACTTGTTAAATTTAGCAAATATCTTCCCATTTGTCTGCTAGCTACATATATATATAAAAACAACAAATCCTGGAATACTTTGTAAGGTAATGTAACGTCTTGTGTTTTGTGGTGCTGTCCATGCCAATTTGTTTGTTTCTAGCCAGGTAGATTATACAATACAGAGCCAGTAGGGCTTACATCCTGTATAATGACAGCAACTCAATGTACACTGGATTTCCTCTTATTTAAAATATTTTGCAATGATCTCTTAATTTATGTTTAGGGCTATACATATATAATTAAATGCACACACATATAGGATATACTAATGATACGAGTATATATTATATCCAGCCATCATCTTGACCACTTATCCATTAGGGTCGCAGTGGCAACGGCGTCATCAGAACAGCCCAGCTATTCCTGTCTGCAGCAACATCCACCAGCTCCGCCTGGAGGATCCCCAGCCGCTTCCAGGCCAGCTGGGAGGTGTCTCTTTCCAGTTGGACATGCCTGGTACACCAGGGGGGATCTTTAACAGGTGCCCAAACCACCTCAAGTGACTCCTCTAATTGCGGAGGAGCAGTGGCTCTACTTTACCGTGTCTACCTTATCACGGAGAGTCCGCCCAGCCACCCTGTGGAGGAAACTAATTTTGGCCACAGGATACTAATTACATTTTTAATACTGTATTTTTGTTATCTCAGTGTCAGTTTTAAATTATGTGTTCCAATCTTTGAAATGCCAAATTTTAGACACTATAATAAACACTTTATGTTGCGTTCACATGGAACACAGCAGACTGGATATCAATGTTAGTGGACGAGAGCAGGGTGGCAAAATCAGTTGTGGCCAGCAAACGGCATGCTGTTGTAGGTCAAAATATTGAAAAATGTTGCCTTCACCGGATGTTCATAGCTCCCTCACACAGAAAATATCGCAAGAGAAGGTAATACTTTTGGTGCAATACTAGAATACTAAATACAATATAAAATTACATAAAACAGTTGCTACTAAATAAATGTGTTAAATATATTTTTAATAAATGATTTGTAAACAATGCAACATCACCATAGCAACTGCCATTACATTGGACTTTTATGCCGTGCAGTCCAGAAAGTGTTTGCCGCTTACCAGTTTGCAGTCTGCCGTGTTCCATGTGAACACAGCATAAAACTATTAAGCATGCCTTAACCCTTCCTTTAATTGTACATTTTAAGTGTCAAAGAAAATGCAAACGATGTGGAATTTCGCAAGTTTTATTACAATAAGCTTTATTTTCCAAAGGAAAAATTACATTCTACATGTATGTACATGAGGGTTAGTGGTAGAGTTTGAGAAGTGGCTGAGGTGCTGTCAGAATTGGTTACCTGGCTTGTGAATTTTGGCTAATTATCACTTAACCATTTTTGAGCTAAGTTTAACTGCGTCCATGAGTTCCACTCGCATTGCTCTTCAGCTCTGAAATGCAGCACTCACCTTAAACATTAAAAATGTGTCAAATGATGCAAATAGTAATGCACAGAATACATGTTTACATACAACTCGTCATCACTTCATCCTTATTGGTATTATATTTCCTATTTGTACTTAAATGCTATTGAAAGGTTTTGACTGATACGGTTCAGTGACTTAATATGCAAGTATAGTGTGTTGTATTGTTGAATATAATGAATCAAACATGCTGTGCACACATATTGATCAGTGTATGAAATCAACACATCATAGCAATTTTTTTCAGCAATGATTGCACCTTACTACTTATTTACCTGGGGAGCCGACCATATATCATTTAACTTCTGGACTGAATGTACTTTCTGTTGAATAAAAAATATATGGTAATTATACGGTAAACATTAGCAGTATTTCACATTATTTAATCTTAGCAAATAAATGCTTAACATCACACTGATCTTAACTATAACGTTAGGCTACTGACATGGGCAAGGAAGTTTACCAATATAACCTATCTAAAAACTGCAGCTGGATAGTTCTTTTCATGCAAGTATTCTGTTTACTACTGTATAGTCTACATTATACAGTAGATAAGTTCCAGTTATGGTATCATCACAACTGTCTTATGTAACTTATGGGTAACTATATTCCGGTTTTCCAAAAGAGCACAGAAGGGAAAGGTTATGATAAATACGAAGGTATCTAGTTGGCTAACGGTATCTACAGCTGTACGGTAGCAAATTACATTACCTTCTTACTGAGTATTAAAGGATAGTTTCTCATTTCTGATCCATCCACTCCACACAAGAGAAGTCAAAATAATTGACGTTGTCTTCGTAGCAATTTTATCAGTTTTTAATCATCATCTCACTCGTAAGTAGCCCAGAGGTGCTGCCGATTTGTTCGGAAACAAATTACAACAATGTACAAATTACAACGTTCAGGTGTCATTTAGCTTCCGTATTTGAAAATAAGATGAATAGGGAATCATATAAATAAATGTGTCGGTGGACTGGACACAATTAAAAAATATACAGTATAGGTATACCTACAAGAATAGGCTACAGTACATGACACTGAAATGGAGCCAGCCACCTGCATTCCTTATGTTGCAGTTTATTAATCCAGTTCTTATGGTGGCCGACAGGTGCAAACACGATACAAAGTAAGAAAACAACTTCAAATACAAAAAAACAAGTTACAAAAACAACTACATCCAAAACGGAAAAGCGCAGCAAATACAGAAACACAACCAAGTCAGGAACGCGCAGCAAATACAGAAACACAACCAAGTCAGGAACGCGCAGCAAATACAAAAACACAACCACTTCAGAAACGCGCAACAAATACAAAAACACAAGTCAGGTTGTGTGCAGCCTACAGCCTACTAATCTATAATGTTTCTTTACGCCACCTGGTGGATGAGTTCAGCATTGCCAGACATTGTAGTGTGTGCCTCGAACCATGTTGCGTCATGAAGAGAGTACCTGCAGGATTTTCTACCACAACCAAACGGAAATATCGGGCATTTTAAAATGGCATACATGTACGTTTATTAATATTTTAAGATTCATGACATGACTGTTATACTTCACACTAACACATTTTGAGCACAAAAATCTATTAGCCATGATTGCGCTGTTTACATATAGGTGCAGGACTGGCAGGTGGAGTGAAAAATTTGCTCACATGGAGTAAAAATGTTTCGGGAGCAAAAAATGATCTTACATTTATGAATAAATATATCTAAGAAGTATAAAATCAGTATTGGCCGATTTTGCAGACTGAAAATCAGCAATCGGTATCGTCCAACAAAATCCAGATCAGTGCATCCCTAATGGAAACCAATGAAGATGCAGAAGTAGGACCTTTATACAAGCAATTCACATTGGAAAACATTACATTACATGAATTCAGCAAATAAAGGTGGGCCACAATTCCTTCTTACCAATTATGGGAAGTGTTTGGTTGCAGTTGTTGCTACCAAAAGTTACACATTTTTCTGTGTGTTGAATTATTTTTATTCTTACAAGAATTTTCATTTTAAAAACTGATGTTTAGCTTTGTATGATGATTTGAACCAAATCAGTGTGGTTTGGACCCACAACCCAGCTCCTGTTTTGCAACCAAATATTCAATCCAGTGCCATTTACTTTATGTTACATTGAATGAAAAGTAACCATTACACTGTTGTGAATGCAGAGAACTATATATTAACGTGAGACTCACCCCCTCGGCAGCTTGGATCAATGCACTCCACTCCAGTTTGGGAATCATGCGGCTGACAAATTGAGGGTTAAACTCCACTTCATTCACCTTGACCTCTGTGGCCTGCAGGCATAGAGAGAGACAATGAATAAAATACATTACATTATGACTACATTAGTGTATCTGGTGCTGTACCAAACAATTATTTCTTTGGCGATTAATACAATGATAATTTTTTAGATTAATCGAACAGATAAATTATCCATAACCTAGATCCATTCAAATCCATAGGGTGCTCCCTCAGAAGCTTTGTCCCCCACATTGGTAACACAGTGTTACAGTGTCTGCACCACTTTGTGTTTCTTATTACAAAGCCAGGGCACTGTAGAAACACTACATTAGGGGCAGAGAATGGGTAACTAGCAGGCCGTGAGCAGATATTTGATTAACTTCACAAAAAGTGTATTTTTTTACAATCACTAACTACACCTTTAACTGGTGTTGATCTTTAAAGGAGCATTGCAAGTCATAGTATTGACATTTTCAAAGCATTCCTGATCTCTAAAACACTAGGTTTATTTTCTTCCTTAGACATATGCCAATAAATGTTTTAAATCATTGTTTCTAACTATCTTATAGCTAATTAGAAACATTGCGTCACACACTGTATTGCCCTGAATATTTGTTATAGTTTAAGAAATCAATTTTAGGTTGATTTAAATATGTTTCCATGGTTAAATACACAAATGATTGTGGAGCTTTTATTTTGACATCCGCATTTCTAAGGGAAACAGGAAGTAGGAAGAAAAGACAGACATGGCTAAATCTGTATGGCTACTCATGTTTTATCCAGTCTAATCTGTGGTGTAAATATTTAAGAAAGCAATGACTGTAAATTTGATTATATTCCTTACATGCTCCAACCTTACCACACCACCACCAGATGCACAGCCCTCTTTCTGTATCCAACAGTCACCATCGTTATTGAAGCAGGAAGTTCCAGAATTAAGCTCCATGCACTACCATGATGTCTCACCTACAATGCAGAAGAGTGAGCACTTATCAGCATCACAGCAGCCGATACACCTTCTGCACCCCAGCTCACACCCTCACTTCTCCTATACGGCCTATCAGGAAGAGGGTTCCCCTTCATTCAGGCATGCCAACAAACCAGACCATTTTCTTAGGAACAACACATAGGACTCTCCTGCTACTTCAGCCGACAATATGATAGACTTTGCCAAGTATCTGGCTCGCAGGGAGTTGGTAACAACAGGGCTTACTACATTTGATGATCAGGCTGAGAGTTTCAGAGCATGGCAGTCCTCTTTCTTTAATTCCACTCAAGGTTTAGAACTATCAGCCAGTGAGGAGTTAGATCTATTAGTAAAATGGCTAGGGAAGGAATCTTCTGAACATATTAAACGAATTCGAGCTGTCTATTTCACAAACCCTCAGGCAGCCCTGCAGTTGTCGTGGACAAGACTCCAAGAGTCTTGTACCCAAAGAAGATGGGTACTTACCTGGTCTTAGTTACATTGATACACAATTACAAGAGAAATGGATTTCTGCAGGTTCTAGATATAAAGAAGAACACCTGGTTTTCTACCCCCCCCCCCCATTCTTTCATTGCATATTTTGTCTGCAGTCAAGCAAAAGCCAGAAATGATCCTAGCTTTGTGTTGACCAATAGTAGCTCATTCTCGCAATAAAAGGCCCATGATGAGCATGATGAATCGAGGGCCGCTATATCTGTCCATAAGACGGATGTGTTTGCAACAGCAGATCCAAGCTATAAGCATAGAGCGGAGATGATTAAGAAAAGTAATAGTGACACCGATAATTACTGTCCATTTTATAATAAATCTTATCCTCTGAAAAAATGTAGAGCCTTTAAAATGAAGCCACTGATAGAACGCATGAACTTACTAAAAGGAGACAGACGATATTTTAGGTGTTGCTCTGCTACTCATATGGCCAGGGAGTGTCAAGTAAATGCAAAGAATGTGAGAGCGAATGACTGTTCAGCCTTGCATCCAGACATTTCCTTGTCATCAATAGTGTATCCTGAAATGGAGCCAGACACAACACAGCAAAACCCTCCTGAGGTAACTTCAAGGTGCACTGAAGTCTGAGGAGAAGGTCTCCCAGCGCGATCTTGTGTGAAAATATGCTTGGTGCAAGTTTTCCCAAAAGGCCAACGAGAACGCTCAATCAAGATATACGCTATCCTTGATGAACAGAGCAATCGCTTGTTGGCCAGATCAGAGTTTTTCCAGCTGTTTGGCATAGACAGTAATCTTACTTAATGAGGACCTGTGCTGGCACCACTGAAATGGTTGGAAGGAAGGCAATCAGGTTCCAAATAGAAGAAATTAATGGAAATTAATTAAGTGTGTGTAGACTTAAATCCACTCATTGAATGTAATGAGAGCATGAGCAATAGATCAGAAAACCCCTCACCAGAGGTTGCTCTTTACCATGTCCACTTAAAACCTGTGGCGCCTTATATCCCAGAGCTTGATTATGAAGCGCAGATCTTAATCTTACTGGGGAGAGATCTCATAAGTGTTCACAAGGTGAGACAGCAAATCAATGGGCCCCATAATGCACCCAGCGTTTGGATTTAGGGTGGGTAATAGTGGGGGAAGTTTGCATAGACAGTGTCCACAAAGCCCAATGTTGCCGTTTTCAAAACGAATGTCTTACAAAATGGTCGTCCATAATTTCTGACTCCATGTCAGAAGCACATTTATGTGAAAGAAAAAGCAAGTCACGGCGGGGAGCACAGGTACAAAATCTCATCACATCTGTCCAACTATTCTGCGGTCAGTGCGCCTGCTTAAGACAAGCTTGGAATAAGTGTGTTCATGAGAATAAAAAAATCATAACAAACCTGCTTTGTCCTTTGAAGATGAGACCTTTCTTAAGATCATGCAGGAAGAGTTCCAGCGGGAAGAGAAAAACTGCTGGATTGCACACCTACCATTCAGGTCTGTCAGACCATGCCTTCAAAATGACCATACTCAAGCTCTTTCTCGCCTCCACTCCTTGCAACGCACGCTGAAGAGAAATCCTAAAATGAAAGAACAGTTTGTTGCATTTATGGAACAGCTTTTTAAAAATGGACATGCAGAGGACGCACCCCCTCTCCACGAAAATGTTGAGTGTTGGTACTTACCCATTTTCGGAGTGTACCACCCCCAAAAGCCGGATCACATACGAGTCATGTTTGACTCAAGTGCACAAGAAGGTGGCATCTCTCTCAAGAGCGTCCTACTCTCAGGCCCTGATTTAAAAAAACTTCCTCCTTGGGGTACTGCTTAGATTGCGTGTTGCGCTAACGATCGACATCCAACAAATGTTCTATGGCTTCTTGGTGACAGAAGACCACAGGAACTACCCAAGATTCATCTGGCACAAGGATAATGATTTGATTAAGGAGGTAGTGGAGTACCGCAGGTGTACATGTGTTTGGGAGGAGCCCTTTACCTGCAGTGGCTATATACAGTCTTCGAAGAGCTGCCCAAGAAGGTGAACAGAAGTATGGATCCGACACCCGCCACTTTGTCGAAAGACACTTCTATGTGGATGATGGGCTCATCTCTTTCCCAACCGAAGCTGAAGCCATTGATCTGCTCGAGCGCATGCAAACATCACTGGCAGAATCAAATCTTAGAATGCACAAAATTGCCTCAAATAGCATCAGAGTGATGCAAGCGTTCACACCTGAAAGTCTTCAGGTGGCTGCGGGCATAAAAGACATGGGCCTTGACAAGCTCTGCCTGTACAAAGAAGCTTTAGGTTGTGCTGGAACATTGACTCTGACACATATACATTCAGAGTAGCAGTTAGCGATAAGCTGTACACCCATCGTGGAGTGCTATCCACAGTCAATAGCCTCTTCGACCCATTGGGCTTGGTTGCACCAGTGACCATCCAAGGGCGACTGCTAAGAGAACTTACTGTTGACATTCATGACTGGGACACTGAACTTCTAACTGACAAGCTAAACAAGTGGGAAACCTGGAAAAAAATCACTACATGAGTTGAGTAGCCTCCATCTTCCCCGCTCATATGTTCAACAGTCAACAACAACAACATACACTGAGCTATGTCTCCTCTCCGACGCCTCTAACTGGGCCATAGGAGCGGTGGCTTACCTGAGGGTTATCATGACAGAAGGACAGTGTAGAGTTGGCTTCATGCTTGGTAAAGCGAAGCCAGCTCCTCAAACAGACCTTACTATCCCTTGCCTTGATTCCATTACTATAGCTATTATATTTTCCATTTCCTCGCCTTGATGCCATTTCTACAGCTAGCTGTGCTAGCTGTAAAAATTACAGAACTGATCCTTGACCACAAGCCAGATGATGTGAAGTTTTACTGTGACAGCAAAGTCATATATATATATACACATACATACATACACACACACACATACATACATATACACACACACACATATACACATATACACATACACACATACATATACACACATATACACATATACACATATATATACACACATATATACACATATACATACACATATACACACACATACACACACATATACATACATGTATACATATACACATATACATACATATATATATACATATATACATATACATATATACACATATATATACATATATACACATATATATATATATATATACACATATACATATACACATATATATATACACACACATATACATACATATACACACATATACACATATATATATATACATATACACACATATATATACACACATATATATACATATATATATACACACATATATATACACACATATATATATACACACATATATATATATACATACACACATATATATATATATATACATACACACATATATATATATATACATACATATACACACATATATATACATATACACACATATATACACATACATATATACACACATATATATACACATACATATATATACACATACATACACACATATATATATATACACACATATATATACATATATATATACACATACATATACACACATATATATATACACATACATATACACACACACATATATATATATATATATATATATATACACATACATACATACATACACACACATACATACAGTATATATAATGATTCTAAATGAGTTTTTGTGTATGTGCATAATCGTGTTCACCGTATACCCCAGACAACTTCTCAACAGTGGAACTACATGCCTACGGATAAAAATCCTGCTCATCTTGCCACCCGGTCTTTGCCTGCTTCACAGGTCACCAAGTCTATGTTGTTTACAGAACCAGAGTTCCTTTACAAACCACTTCAATCTGAAACACAAATGTCTTTTAAGCTAGTGGATCATGAAACAGACGTAGTTGTGAGACCTCAGTTGAAAACACCGTCTACTCACATAAGAAAAGGTAAACTCACCTCAGAGAGGTTCCACCGCTTCTCCACTTGGAAGTCTTTGCTGAGAGCATTCTCGTTCTTGATTCATCAAACTCATTCACACAGGTCAGATTCGTCAGATACATGTAAAGGATGGCATCGGTGCAAAAAACCTCGCACTCCAGAGGAGATAGCAGCAGCGAAGCTGGTAATACTTAAGTCTGTCCAAAGGAATGCTTATCCAGAAGAGTATGATGTGCTACAAAAGAACTACAAGATCAAGTGCAATTCTGGATCCTTTCATGTGCAACGGCCTTCTGCGAACTGGCGGTCGTCTGAAACATGCGTCAATTTATCTTGAAGTGAAATATCCAATCATTCTCCCGAAACAAAGTCATGTCACAAAATTATTGGTAAATTATTACCAAACAAACGTGGAACACCAAGGGCGATAATTCACAGAGGGTCAGGGTTGCTTGCCTGTTGATTGTTGCAAGAAACTTCAGTTCTCCATCATTGTGTCATCTGCCGCAAGCTGAGAGGGAAGCTTGAGGTCCAAAAAATGGCTGATCTCCCTCCAGTACGTCTAAGCATGTCCCCGCCATTTACAAATATGGAATTAGATGTTTTCGGACCCTGGAATGTCACCCAACGCACCAGAGGTGGGGTAGCTCAAAGAAAGGGGTGGGCAATACTTTTTACATGCATGAGTATCAGGGCTGTGCATGTGGAAGTTATAGAGTCCATGGAATCGGCCAGTTGTATTAATGCCCTGCGACGGTTCTTTGCTTTATGAGGGCCAGCAAAGCAGTTGAGATCAGATTGAGGTACAAATTTTGTTGGGGCCAGTTTTGAACTTTGCATGGCACAAGATGATTCACGTAAGGCTGACGCTCTAAAGTACCTTCATGAGAATGGTTATACATGGGAATTCAACCCCCCTCATGCATCGCACATGGGGGGGACTGTGGGAGCGCATGATTCGGTTTGGACAGTTTGGACATTTTCACTTGGGGTGTACTCACTTTTGTTGCCAGCGGTTTAGACATTAATGGCTGTGTGTTGTGTTATTTTGAGGGGACAGCAAAT
>JAODUH010001330.1:0-12885 GCA_027564835.1 Typhlichthys subterraneus
TGTGTTGGAGCAGGGAGACACCTAAAACATGCAGGGCAGCGGCCCTCCAGGACTGGAATTGAATAGCCCTGCTGTATGACATTCAGAGCATGAGCGTGCACTTTTTATATATATATTCCATATGTACCCAAACATGTTTATTTTGCAGATAGTATTCTTTGCATAGCTTGGCACACAACATAAAATAATAATAAACAATAAACCACAAAAATGTAAAGCAGCATAATAACAGTGACTCCCATGTATATACATATATATGTCATACCATTTGAATCTGAAGGAGGGAACGCCCGGTGCACCTTGGCAGCCGCTTCTACTTTTGTGTTATATTGTGTTAATACTATCTTTAGGAATCTGAATCGTAGATAGTATTTTTGTTTGGTTTTATGAAGTTAAGTGAGCTATTTTTAGAGATTCTTTTCCCTGACCCTGACCATTACGACAACTACAAATACTACGTCCTTCTGACCAATGGCTGAGCTACTATTGGTAGCTTACATTAACTACCGGTACGGTACTACCATCGGTGAGCTCGATTCAACACCAAGCCTTCCATCATCCATCTGGCGACATCAAAACCGGAGAGCCTGTGTTTACTGTGACATTTTAATGGGACATATTCTACTTGTTTCTTGATTCGGATTGATTCGGCACTAGCTAAAAATTCACTGGACATCTACCTTACCGCAACCTCAAGCCTACGGCAGACCAGCGGTCATATCCCTCCGCCACCAACTGCCTACTATCCATCATCTCGCCTCCTCTTTCCTTTGATGTTAACTACCAGTAATCCCATTTCATCTCCTCTGAAATATTATTTTTCTGAGCTGCTTCTACTGAATTCAAGGTCCTTTAAACCCCCTCCAGCACTCTTTTCCCACCCTGGAATTATTCGTCGGCCGAGATATATTCACTGCGGGACTCGGCGAAAATTCACATGCACCAAGTCTCTTATCCCCTCGTTTTGGTCTAATCAAAGAATCGCCCCTCGCAATCCCTCTCCAGCAGTTAACTGGCATTGTGCGCTCTGCCAGATTCCTACAATGACTACCGGTACAAACCCGATCTCTAATAACTGCCTTAAATTTGCATTATTCAATGTCCGATCCCTATCTGATAAAGCCCCACTCATCCACAAGTTTGCATCGGACAAAAAGCTTGACATTCTATGCCTAACGGAGACATGGCAAAAACCTAATGATTCCATCTCAATCAAGCCGCACCACCTGGATTTGTTTACATTTCTCAACCTCGCACCACTGGACGAGGGGGTGGGGTCGCTGTTCTTTCACGTGACATTCTTAAAGCTGTTAGTATACCTGCATATACTATCTTTAAATGTATAGCTTTTAAACTCACTGGCTCCCAACCTTTGATTGTTCTAACTATTTATAGACCTCCCAAACTATCTGACATGTTTTTAACAGAATTGTCCTCACTACTTGCTTTGATTGGTGCTATATACCCCAATGTACTGCTTGTTGGTGATTTTAATATTCATGTTGACAGAACGGCCAGCTGTCCATTTGCTGCTGATTTTATGTTTTTGCTCGACGACCATGATTTTATCCAAAATATAACTTTTCCCACTCACAACAAAGGTCACATCATTGATCTAGTCTGCTCCACTGGTGTTTCTCCTGTCAATGTCACTGAGGGACACCTCCCCATATCTGACCACAAACCCATCTTGTTTGAAATATCTGCCCCCTCCCCCCCAAAGCAACGACCCAACCGCATCATCACATTTAGAAATATAAAAAACATTAATCCTATTGAACTCTTGAGCGTGATTGACATTTACCCCTGTCCCACTTCTCTGTCCCCCCTGGAACTCACCACTCACTACAATGACTGCCTTTCCTCCTCTCTGGATACCCTTGCTCCCCGCATAACCCGCTCATTCTCCTTCACCTATACTGCCCCCTGGTACACCCCTGAGCTACGGCAGCTGAAGGCTGCTGGACGGCATCTTGAGCGTCTGTATAAGAGGACTGGAGAAGAAGATGATTCACAAGCTTACAAGGAACACCTCTCAAAATACAAAACTGCCCTCTCAACAGCCAGATCTGCCTACTTCTCTGACATAATCAACTCTGATAGAATCCCCAAAATTATTTTTTCAACTGTAAAGCACCTACTCGATCCTCCTGATAACTCCCACCCTGTCCCCACCCCTGAATTGTGCAATTAATTTTTGGACTTCTTAAATGAAAAAATTCTAAACATCCACCTCCATCTACAATCACCCTCCACCCCTGCTGAGAACCTGTCCTGGATGAACACATACCTCCTGCCTCTCTGACTTCATTCCGGCCACTGAAAAGTCCATTACTGAAATCATCATGAAAAACAAATCTTCCACCTGTCAACTTGATCCAATGCCCACTAGCCTCATCAAAACCTGCCTTCCGTCCATCTCTCGCCTACTCACTACCACAATTAACTCCTCTCTCACCACTGGCTTCGTACCCCCACCCTGAAAATTGCAGCTGTGACACCCACACATAAAAAAACTAATGCTGACCCCATCTCCAACCTTCCTTTTGTCGGGAGTTTTATACTGGACGCCCAGCAAGGCGCCGCAAGGAGTCCTGCTTTCGATCCCCGCACCACCAGCTATGGACCTGCTTATTCACCTATAAATACCACCTGGATTTTAATTAATTTGCCCGGCTATTTTTGCTTCAACATAAGCTATTCGATTCACTTCTTGTTTACAACGGATGCTCGTCCGTCTGTAAAATGGCTCCCGCAAGCTCTTGGATTTCAGTTCCTAGTTTTTCTTCTATTTATTTCAAAGCGTCCCTAACCAATAAGCATTCGTCCTATAACCATAGCCTGGTAACTTCCTTAGATGTGCGGTCCAAATCCCTATGTTCATTTTTAATTCAAGCTTTTGCAACACTTAAGCTTCCTTTTATGATATCCATCTTATTCTAATAATGACCTTATACAATTTAGGTTGAGACTTTTGTTATATCTGGGAAGGGAACCCAGACGACTCATGGACTGCCATAGAACACATTAAGTTATAATACAGGCTGAACCTAATTCCTGCGTGGCTTCTAAATAACTCCCTATGGAGATTTATTACCAAACTTATTTCAACACATTACACATATACAACAGCACCATCATCCAACATGGTACTCACCGACTCACTGCGTTAGGATAAAATTAAACATAATTTATTTCATTATTTCAAAAACAGCAATACTACTAGAAAGTGGACAGCCCATGAACCTTTTCAGTGTTTTCGAGCGTGGTGAAATAAAAATGTGAAATAATGTGGTCAAATTCTGACCACACAGTTTTAATTAGTGCAGCCTCATTACTCTATATTTCAGTGTCAGCTTGACATTCAACCTTAGGGAGTATTTCCTGTGTGTGCCTCAGAGCCTGGTACTATCTATGCAGTTGGAGTTCAAATTGTTTTTGTTAGCAGTACATTACTTGCCCACAATGTAATCCAAAATGGATATTAAAATAAATTTGAGTCTTCTGATCAAATTCTTCTGCTTACTAAGTCCTACTGGACCTGAGCTTGGGACGTCCGTGTTAGGGTTCCATGTCCAGCCAAAAGCCCAGGATCGGTTTCTGTAAAAGTACTGATCAGACCACCCTGTAAAGTGTCTTGGTATCAGGATTTTGGTATTCGAATTTCCACGAATATTGTAATTACAAATGTCAATCATCAGGCTTTTACTAAGGTCTTATTGAAGATTAGGTAATTCATTCCAAATATCAAATTAATTTTCCAACACGAATCAAGGTATTCGAACACCCCCCTTTGGAAAATTAAACCTTCATGATTCAAAAACAGTATTTCTGTGTTCTTACATCAAAAAGATGGTTGTCAAGACAACCTGTCACCTATTACTCTCATGTAACAGTCTCAAAAAAGTATTTCCCCAGCTTAAAAGCCGCATTAATGTAACTGAACTGTAAATTTCAACATTCCATGATTAAAAAAGTCAAAATATAATTGACAAACAAATAGTAAAATCTGAAACCAAGTAGTATTCTGAATAAAAATGTATTAATAAAAACCAATCAGAAACATGCAACACCACGTGATTATCAGAATAAAGTAAAAACAAATCATACCATAACTGCAACCTATTTGCTTATGGCAACACATACTAAATATGAAAACCAGTCATTATCAGGTATCTATCATAAAATGCAATATGAAAGAAAGAAAAACATAACACTTCAGTTAATCACTTTTCTCCCCTTTTTTTTCCTCTCAATTAGGCAAAGTTCAACTTAAATGAAAAGATTATAACTAAAATCATGTCTGAAGCCAGACGCTGTCAAATCTAATAATCAAAAGTATACCAAAGAGACTATTCACCAATAGTTTTTTCTTTAACTCAGATAAAGTACAAATCAATAAAATGGAAAAGAAAACTCAAAATCCGAAACCAAAAGCTTTCAGAAAAATTAAGAAAAAACCATAACTCAAAGAATCTCCAAAATGTCTTTCCTCATTTTTTTTCTCCAACTTAGACAAAATTCACAATAAAATGTAATAATAAAATCAAATTCTGAAGCCAGACGCTTTCAGATAAATTAATCAAAAATCAGTATAACTAAAATCTTCTCCAAAAATGTCCCTCTTTTTTTTAAATTAGAGACAAAGTACAACACAATAAAAATGTTCAAAGAAAATCACAAAATCTGAAGCCAAACGTTTTCAGATAAAATAAGTAATAAGAAGCATAATAAAAAGACTCTCCAAAATGTCTTTTTCCCCTCTTTTTTTTTTCTTCTTCTTAGTCTAATTCTAACACAATGAGTATAAGCTCTGGATACATTTAAACAGAAAACGATAAAAACAAATAAGCAAAATTGTCAAATTCCATCACACATTTTTTTTTCCATCCAAAGTCATTTAACATCAAGGAACCTAGGTCCACGTCATCATCGTCCACTTCCTGGTCTGAAGAAAAGACAGGTTCATTAATGTAATTGTCATCCTCAACGGCTGAAAGAAGCCACATCATCCCATGACATTGCTCCAACATTGATCATATGAGCAAATGTAATTTGCTTGTCCTTGTGGTCTGTTGGGCTCTTTGTCTTGTAAGAATCTCCAACTTCATCTAAATACACTGGGATTTGGTAATCTGGATTTATTCTGTCGTAGTCAGAGGATAATATGTTGAAAGTCATACAGCCCGTGTTGTAAAGAAAACATGATGGCAGGTCTGGTGCTATCACAATATGGCCTAGGATAAATATTCCCTCTGCAGCTATTTTCTAACATCCACTGTGTCATAGCAAAAGTAATTGCGCCATTAATCCTAGCATGCTCCTCCCCCTCATAAACGTAGCCAATACCATCCATTGTGGGTGGTAGCACAGACCAAGCTAAGTTCTCAATGTTCCTTCCTATCCTAACAAAACCCATGTCCCCCCAGGTTCTGGGGCGTGTCAGTTCTTTATCAGATAATGTCATGCCATTTCTCCTGTAAAATATGTGTGAGTTGTCTATTTCTAACTGCCTTGGGTTAGGCCCATCGGCTAATTCAATCCAAGTGACAGCTGGTTCTACATAAGGTATAATTCTAACTAAGGGTGTGTCCTCATCAATTGTTAACAAATCAGACATTTGTTCAACCCATACTTTGATAAGCTGTGTAGTTCCTGGGCCCATGTAAGATAGACACACTAGTATATCAGATTCTTCTAACCCTGGATGCCTTTGCACTACGGCTGCAATTCCCTCCGGAGTGATAATAGTTACTCCAGTGTCCACATGCTTTCTCTGTCTTTTTGACAACATAAAATCTTCTGTAGCTTTTAAATCTAAGCCTGAAGTGTCTGGTCCTGAAGTCGGTTTTGGTACTGCTTTGCTAGTTCTAAAATAAGAAAGGCTTAATGCCTTATTGTCCGGTGTCTCTCTAGTCACATCAGCTAATTTGTCCTTTAAGCCCTGCACGTCAAATTGCTCTACTCCTGCTGCCCTGTTCCCTGTTCTCCGCAACTTTCTCTCCATAAATCTCTCATTATTACCCTGGCGCTTATCTCTGCTCGTCGAACCGCTATCTCGTTCTGTGTCGCTCCCTCCTCTGAATAAACCAGCACTCCATTCGAATCTCTGGTCGCGTCCAGTTGTAGGGTCATGTCGCAAGTACACCGCCTCTCGCACTCTGCGCCTCTGTTGCCTAGTGATGACCCCATTACGTCCAGGTCGTTCATGAGCTCCTCCCTCTCCGGACTCATCGTGGTGGGTGTGTATGACAGACTCTTGTGACGCGGGGGCGTGAGGACTCTGTGATCGCGGAGGAGTGGATAGATTTCCCTCTGCTGGCCTCTTTCTCATCACTGGAATCTCGCCCACCTGTGAACAAACAAACAGAGCAGCTTGCCGCCCCGTCTGGACGAGACTTTCTCCGCTTGTTGATGGCACCACCATGGTTGTGGATGATGGCGCCTCGCTTCGTTCTTCTGGACACGCCGTTTCGACTGTCACTTTTTCTCTGTGTGGATTAGGTGGCAGATATCCGTCTCGACTCATATACGCAGTGCTTTTTAAAGCGCTAAAGTCATTTATTTTCTCTACTAAAATTGAAACCCTAAATCCATAATTTTGCCAATATTCTGAACTACGTTACTCCCATGTTGTATCAACCTAATAGGGCAGTAATCAATGGAGTTGTGAAACAAAAAATGTGATTTTAGTCGTCTAATTTGTGCACACATAAAACATATTGGTCTAGACAGTGCTAAGCTGTCAAAACAAGTACTGACATCACCATCCCTTTGACAGTAGCCGCATACTGCCCCCATGTGACCAGTTGTAGGTACTGCTAGCTGAAAAATAAAAAGATTATGCGTCCTTTAAGATTTGCGTTTTAACAGAAAATAGCAAAGCGGGGCCTTGTAAGCTTTCGCTTGCTTTTCCTTCATCTTGTACAAAAACTGGTGCACTAGATATTAATCTCTCTGTGGCTACAGGTTGTGTTACAATAACCACTTAATTTATTACTTCTCTCTGTAATTCATGTATCCATCTATTCTGTGCTGGTGGGCATTCATCATTCTCTGTCCCTGCATTAGCATTATTCCGTAAATTAATATTATCTAGTTAATCTCTATCAAAAGGATTATTTATTCTCACAATCCAGTCCAGTGACTCTGTTACTCTGCTCCCTATTATGTTTTCCTTGCCTGTAGGATAACCAGAAAATAAATATTACATACCCAGGCCCCCCTAGTGAATCTACCACGCCTTGTAAGGTTATCGAAAACAATAATTTCATCCATAATTTGTAAAGCATATCACTTGATTTAGTTCTCACCATTGGTATTAATGCACTAAAATGACAAGATATTGCCATCACAAAGGCTAAGGGGCTCAACCCATAATTTATAAACCAGATGTATACAATGAAATACTGCAATGCCTAAAAACCTACAAAATACATGAATCCCATTATAAATTTCCATCCATACATCCACTGGTATAGATTTAGCAACGCCAAAAAGATAAAAGACATGCGAGGCCAATTCTGTCTCCCCAGCCCCAAATTAATTCCACATTCAATTATCAATATCACTATTGATGAAGCCTGTATTAAAATCTGCACAGCGGTTTTTCCTAATTCCCTTATAATCAACTCCGAAATTAGATATATCATTATAATTCCCCATGCTATCCAAAAAAATCAAAATGACCTCTGATTGGTCAATAGGATAGGTTGCGTCAGCGCCCTCTGCTGTTGAATTAGTCCCTTGTCCAATGCTATTATCGAAGTTCGAGTTGTTTGCCATCTCTGCTTTTTCTTTTTCCAAAAATCTGATACTAGTCACTATGACTTGTATTGTCTATATGATCTGTCTTAAAAATGCCAGTTGATGCTTCTTCTATGCCACTGTCAGAATAGATACTTAACCTATACTCACCATTCTGAATATAAAGTCCTGCCTCTCAGGCACCGCCTCCTGCTACTTCTCTGTTGATTGTGTCTTGTCTTTTGTAATCGGTTGACCTTGGTCACACCTGCCCAGTAGGTCAGTCACGTTCTGTTTTCATCCTCCCATGCCTGGTTCCTGTGAGTTTCAGAAAACAGAGTCTCCCTACACAAAATTACATAAATCTTGCGCTATCTGTCTCCTCCTCTGACCTCTTTGCTTTCTGGATTTTTAAAGCAAGTTTGACCCTTTTGTAACCTGGGTTCAGGCCTGCTCTCCTCCGTTTTACATCTTTCACACTCTTGAGTTTTTTAGCCTTATGTTGTTTGTAAATATTTGTTATCTCTACGTCTTGTTCCTTGTCTACGTGGCTATAGGCCCCTGCTCTTCTGCCTGCCATACTGTTGTCTGATTGTAACAAGCTTCTATTCTGTCCCACCACATTTGATAATGCTGTTCTCTCCATAATTGGGCTTTCTGATGAAAAGGGTTCATTACTCTAACATACCATTCAGTTATTTCCTTTAAACTCCCTCCAACTGATTTTATATGTAATACACTTCTGAGCCACCTTGGATCCCTGGCTGTTAATTTAATTGTTCTAGTGGCAGTTAATGCCCAGTAAACTTCTTCCCCTGTGTCAAGGATTCTTCTGTATGTTTAATTGAAATATACTCCTCCTTTCCTCTCAGTCTGGATGTGAGAGCACAATAGCTACATCTGAGCGGATCTCCTCTCATGAGATGCTCTGCCTCCCTCTTGCGTCTCCCAGAGCGAACAGGTGTTTCACTCCCTATACCCTTATCATATTGTCCTTGATTTATCTCTATCCAGTCTTTCTCCATCGTACCAATTAAATTATTATTATGAACTGCCTGGTCATACTCCCTTGCCAGTGTTGTAACTGTTTTGTTTAAAAGATGAATGGGGTATACTGTTTCATTCCATGGTGAGCTATTTCCGTCTGGCTGGTCGCTAACTACCCCCTCCTCTGAAATTGTGCAGTTGCTCCAGTAATGAGTTATGTTATCTCTGGCCTGTCTTAAATAATTGCCTGTTTTACCTTTATATAGGTATATTTATACCTCTTTGCACACTTGTAGTTTTAATAACCAGGCTGCCCCAGCTCAACCACTCGGTCTTATTTAGGCCAGCTGTACCGTTAATTACACACTCTCCATTAACAGGAGACAACACATCACTCCTACAAGGCAGTTCCAAATCAATTTTCTTATACTGGTAAATAGGCGTGTTCTCTATCACTCTTTTCTGCCATTTTTCCATATTCCAATCCGTAACAGTCATGCCTGATAATTCAACATATGTACTACAAAATAATGTGACAAACAACACCATCACTACTCCTGCTGCTACAGCACATCGGTTCTTAGAACAAGGATTGATACTTAACAATGTTCTCCTGAAATGGTGTCTATTTCTGTCTTTGTGCTACGGTTCTGATACCGCTAAATCACAACTCCACGTCTCATCTTTAGGTAGGGTCACCATTTTTCATGGCCTCTCCTCTGCTCTCCTTTAAGTAAAAATCTAAAATAATAACATACTAATAATATAGCCTAGGAGAATCTTATCACAAATGACCCCCCTTTGCTAATTATCCCCACTGGTAAGAGAGACAGCCATGGTCTTGGCCAGACCAAAATCCCTCCCACTCCTTGGGCTCTGTGGGCTCAAGTTAATATACCATCTGATTGTAAGGGGGCCCTTATACACGGTGCGGCCATCTGAATCAACTAACTTAATAAAAATAACTTCCTTGTATCCAACGCGAGTTTTCTCTACGCTATTGCTTATAAGATTAGTCACCCAGTCCCATGCTGTGGTCCCACAGCTGTCACTTTCATCCTTCCACTGTGTGATCTGTTGAAATTTCCCCTTATCCAAATTACAGATAACATGGGCCATGCTCGTTACCATGACCCACTTGTTGAAGACACTTCCCCCTGTAATTAATCTCCCAGTAAGACCATATTTCCCTCTGGTTCTAACTAGAATTTTCGGGTCCCAGGTAGTACTACAAAATTCCTTTTTCATCCCTTCTAACATCTCATTAAATGGCCTCTCAATGCCTTTGTAAAGATGTGATCCATAAGCCACATAAGGCTTTCCGTCTGTGCATGACATTATTCCTTGCTCGCTAAAAGCACAGCAGCCATTACGGGGCCCGCATGGATGATCTGATCTACAAATCATAATTCTACAGCCATGTTTGTTCATACACATTTGACACAAATGAATTCGGCACCTGCCTGGCCCCTCCGGGCCTATTTCCAATTCATCCATTCTGCTAAAACCCCTTGTCCTTTGTAATTTGCATCTATAGTAACGAGGTCCTTGCCACGTTACGTTCGCCACTTTGACATCACATAATGCACAATTTCCAATTTTGTATTTGAACCACTCTGCACCAAACCTGTCTTTTAAAATAGGGTACTTTTTGCTGTCAGCATAAACCTTGTAATTAGAAGCTAACCAACAATTATCCTCACCACACACTGAAAGCAAAAATATAAGTCTCATTTCTAACGACCAAATTAGGGGCTTACTAGCCTCCGCCAGGTATTCTGCAGGTGTATTATAAACTTTCACTTCTCCTTTTTTATTTCGGGACATCTCCCTATTTTTATTTTTTGTATTTATTATTTATTTTTTCAGTATTAATTGATCTTTGTGAACTAGACCTTTGTTCTTTAGACGGACCTGATTCCCTTTTATTTCTTCTACCGTATCTGCACCTTCGTTATACGATGGAATTGAATGTCCTACCTGCTTTTGGGGGAGTAGTCGATTGACCCAGACTTTGTCTCCTAAACAGAGAGTTGAAATATCATTAGTGGGTGATTCTAATTTCGTTTTTTTTTAATCTGTCCAGCGACAAATAATTGTTTAATTTTAACAACGGTACTGGATCATCCCAATCTAACGGATGGTTTGCTTTGACCCAGTCTTTAGCTGATCTAATGGCTCTCTCTGCGGTGCCATTCGTTTGTGGCTTGTATGGAAGACTCCAAACAGCCTGACACCCTAATTCCTCTAATAATTGCATCACATTTTTGTTCTTAAAATGTGTCCCATTATCCATTCTTAATGACTCTGGCTTTAATCCAGTAAATGCTATACAAAGGCATTTTGATACTCCTATTCCCGTTGCCCTAGGCATCGGAAAGCAACGTCCCCAATTCCCTGCTTTATCCTTAATGACCAGAAAATATTTATTTCTATTCTTTGTCACTTCAAAAGGCCCTGCCACATCCGCGCTGTAATGTTTTCCTGGTTCGTTGGTAGTTATCGACAAATGGTTGCTTTTTACTCTAATCTGCTCCCCTTTCTCTGCGCAACCTTCACAGTTAGTTTTAATCTTTCTAAATGCGTTTCTGACCTCCTGCATTTCAATATTATTCCGGCTCAGGTATATCTTAGTTCTGGCGTAGCCCACATAACCTAATTTTTCATGAATAATTTTTAATATTCTGTAACCCTCTTCTCTAGGTATTTTTATTTTATCATTTGTCATCCATGTGTCAGGCCATATCATCTGTAAGGTTCTTAATCCCCTGTCTGTCCTATCCTGTGCTAATTTATCAACCTCATTCATTCTGCTTTCAAACGAGGCTCCTTGCGAATGTGCTGGTGTGTGCTCCCACCACAAGGAAAGGCCCTTCCTTGCGTCAGCCAATTTCAATATGAGCCAGCTGTGCTCCCTTGCATGTTTGAAAATCTCTCGCTTCCCAGTAACTCAAATCCCCAAGTCCAAGTAATTTCCCCATCCATAAGAGGGCTTCTAAAATTCCTGTAGCTTCTGCGGTTTTGCCGTACCATCAACATAACCTGAACGGCGGTAAATTATTTTCTCTTTTTCGCATATTAAAAAGGCACATTTTGCTTTTAGGTCGTCTGAGCGCTTGCTCCCATCAGTGAATATTACCAAGTCAGGCTGCGCACCAGCTTGTCTTTCTGGCGTCAGTTTTATTTCCCTTTTCATTTTGTCATCAAATTCTATTTTAGGGTAATTTAGCATAATGTTCCAATGTCCCCATCGACATGATAGAGCTCGTGAGCCTTGAACTGTTTGTTTAGATGCGGCTCGGAGCATATCTGTTGCTTCATCAGGAATAAATGTGATTTTACAAGGATTACCAAATTCTCTCAGCGCGGGGTAAAATCTGAAACACTGTTAAAATCTTCTCAGCAATAGGATATCTTTCCTGCGTAGAAGACCATGTGTTAGATAAATACAAGCACGGATTTATTTCTACTCTGTTGCAAATTGTTAATCCTCCTCCCTTATTATTTACCTCTATGTGTACTACTAATGAGGCATTAGGGGTTCTCAACCTAAGGTCAGTCAAATTACTTAAAACATATTCTTTGTATTCCCTCGCTTGTGCCTGTTCTTCGTCTGTCAATTCAATATCTCTTGGAGCGCCTTTCCTCCTGAGCTGTCCCTTTAATTTATGTAGCGGTGCTGCCACAGAGCTGTTAAAAGGAACGTGATTTGAAATATATTCACAGGTGCATAAAAGTCTCTCTAACCCTTTAACGGTCGTTGGGTCAGTAAATTCTGTCAGTTTATTTCGATAGCTTTGGGTCACGGTCTGACCATGCGTCGATATTTCAAACCCTAGCTCTACCTGTAGTGGAGCTGTGTATGCGCCGTGTGAGCACCAGCATAACCAGCTAGAGCTGAAGCAACGCTAAATCAATTGTTGTTTTCTAGCGTTATGATCTTACATTTTATTTGTTTTATTTTTTACTTTGAATTACAATGGGCTTTGTTAAAAATGCGCGCCGCCGCTGATCTAAAAATAGATCGCATTTTTTCTCTCTGAACTAAGAGGCTCTACCTGTAGTGGAGCTGTTGCTATTTATTTATGGCATGTGAGCAGTGCAGCTATGGCTGGAAGGATGCGATGAGAGGCCTGCATTGGGGCAGTTTGA
>JAODUH010001331.1:1345-12883 GCA_027564835.1 Typhlichthys subterraneus
TGCTGTAGGATACCTGGGTCCTGCGAGGTCGCTTGGTGCAGGGAGACAGGATTTCACTGTGACACTGCATTGAAGCTGTGACTGACATTAGCTGCGACTGACATTAGCTGCGACTGACGCTAGCTGCGAACATAAATAGTAAGTAATTTGACTAAAGGTCAGAAAAGGACTGATTTAAGACAGTAACAAGCAATAGCTGTGAACATACAAAGTGCTCGTGTGATGAATGAATGTCTGATTCAAGACATAGTAACACATTTTCTTACTAATTTTCAAATCAAAATGAGAGAGAATGAGAGAAATGCTGAAGAAAGTCAGTATGAGTGAAGTCAGTAAGTGGTCTTTAAAGTATTAGTAAAGAACAGAATGATAAGATAAAATACTAAACCTTATGAATGTTAATCTAGTAGATCCCCACAGCCAGCCATAGGTAGATCCCCACAGCCAGTCATACTGTAGGTAGACCCCCACAGCCAGCCATACATTAGGTAGAGCCCCATAGCCAGTTGTAGAAAGTTCCACGTGTTTAATTTTAAGTGTGACTATTATAGTGTTTTTTACATAAAATAACTTTATAACAAAAAATGAATGGCACTTCCATTGTTAAATGTGATCTAGCAGAGATTAATTGCAAACATTAGTCAAGACATATATGTTAAGGATTTTGAATGTAAATTCATATTTCTGCAGTGCATTTTAAGACCCAATAATGTCAATTTGACCCAAACTTCCAAAGGTGAACATAATACAAGGGTTAAAGTATGTCTTTAAGTAAGTGTATTTAAAAGACAGAATGATAAAATAAAATTGAATAGTATATGAATGCTAATCTAGTAAAATTAGATTACTACTATTTAAGTAATGACAAAGGTTATGAACTTTTAATCATTAAAATGCCAGTTTGCCTTACTTCCAATAAATTATGTAAATTTATTTTTATTATTAACTATTATCATTGTTTACAATATAAAGTGAGTTTACTGTTCTAATTATGTCATTTTGAACAGACATACCTGTAATTCTTGTTGTAAAATTGAATAATAAAGACCTGGGTTATTATTTGATACCCCTACCTCACCTTAGGTGTTGTCCCAGTATCTTATGGAACCTTGCCCTTTTGTACTTATTGGAAACTGCCCTAGCTGTTCCTGAGCGAGACAGTAACTCCCTGCCAGCTTCAAAGATGAGCTCCCTAATGGACTGCTCTATGACCTCCCTATGACCTCCTTGTTCAATAAAGAAGTTTAACTCCTCAGATTGACACATTTTCCCTATAATACAAAACTGTCCTCACATCTATACAATGTGTGATAATGGTTTACAGTATACACCTCATGCTATAAATTGTTATCAATATTGCATATTACCCTCAGTACAAAGCTCTACCCCTACATAGTCTGACACAGCAGACAGAGATTATAGAACGAGAGAAACGATTTTTGGAAGTTTAAATTACATTTTACGTTTAAACACTTTCTCATAGGGTCCGTGCTATTTTCTTTGTAAGGCCACTCTTTCCTAATCTGACATGCCAGGATTTGTTGTCACAAGTCCATCTGGGGAGCCATACATTGAAACTGTGAATGGCTGTACTTTCAAAAATTCTTGGCAGTTGATAGGATGAACCATCTGGTAATTTTTGATGTTGGCACCATGGTCGGCACACCTAAACCACGCCCGCATAGCTATAAACACCACGCTGTCTGGAAAACCTCGCCCGTATAGCTGTTAACACGACGCTGATAGGAAAGTTCAGTTGCTACTCCTGACACTTGGGAATTGATATACTGTATACAAAAGTATCCTTCACATCTAGGAAGTGTGTGTCTGTGTGTGTGAAGGGCTGTGTTCATATGTCCCAACTGTTAAAGAGAGAAAGGTGTCTTTGTTCCACCCTAAGCAGGACCCTTGCCTCTGCCACCAAAACAGAGATGCAGCCAGCCAGCTATCTTGAAATTCCAGAGAAGAATTCCAGACGTTCCTGTTTGGATTGATCACCCATGTGGAGAATACTGTGCTGGGCTGCCTCTGTCATTATTGTATGCACTTCAACACAAACATGAAGTGATAGAGAGATTTAACTGCAGGAACCATTTCTCCCAAGCTTCCACATACACAGGTCTGCAGTCACTTAAATCTAGATGAGGACACAAGACAAGCTCTCGTCCTCTTGCCCATTTTCCTAGGAAAACTCCATTCACAGCCACGGTAGCACATAACCTACTGTGCTGAATTCACACATTGTCCACGTATCTACTCTGTTATTTACTGAATCATAATCTTAGAGAATGTATCCTGTATGCATTTGGCTGAGGTGATGCTTTATACTGTACAGTATATTTCCCTTCATTCTTTAACGATGCTCTAGCGGTTGAACTGTCTTTGGTGCACCTGGTGAGAAGGCAGACCTCATTCGGTCAGTGTATAGCAAGAGTTTCCCCCAGGTTAGATTTCAAGCCACCCTCCAATTATTGTCCCCTAACCCCACCTCAACGCTCCACCTCTTCTCTTCCTCTCCTGGGCGAGTGGAATTGCAGCTGGCCTCTTCTTCCCGAGAGACTCTCCTTCGCTCTCTCTCTCTCTCTCTCTCTCTCTCTCTCTCTCTTTCCACACACTTTCTCTCTCCTCTCCCTCTCCCTGATCAGTGTTGCTGCAAGCCCAGCAGAACCCATCGCTGATCTCAAGAAGATGTCATGGACACAAGCCTTCGTCCTGTCCCTATTGGCTACCATCCTCATCCTCACACGTGAGTACTGAGCCAGGAGATTGACAGGTGGGCGTGAGGCAAGGGGGAAGGGGAGTAAGATGTTTGTAATTTGCAATCATTGTGCAACTTAACACAATGAGATACCCCATTTACGCTTTCTTTCAGAGATATAATTCGTAATGGTTAGATGTTCGACCAGGTAATAGTCTCCTCTGTGTTTCGCCTGGACATCGTTTTGAGAATAAAAGCTTCATTAATGTGAGAGTTAATGTGAGAGCCTCTGTTAGCTTTAAAACGCAACAGAAGTCCACCGTAGCATCAGAGATGTTGTGGTTCCAAACCCAGCAAACCAGGTGTGGGGTCCAGGGTTTATAATGACTTCATAGGATGCACACCTCTCCTTACTAGTTACCAGTGAAGCAGACAGTGCCGCAGTACCGGTCGATAATAAAGAAGCAGAGCCAAAAGGTGAGTCTTAATCACTTTCAAGCATTTCCTACGGTTTTTGTTCCACCCGCTGTCCTTGAATGACCTTGACCTTTCCTGCCGTGACCTGAAGGAGCTGCGCATGGTGTCTTCATGCCCGGGTCAGATGCCTCTAACTTCTTCAAGCGACGCAGTCGCAGATCAACCAGACATCATGCCGAGCTCCAAGGTAAGCCTCTCGGCTCAGGTGGGGTGGGGTTCCAGGAGGAGATATTTTTATATTGGTGTTATGTGGTTGGTTATGTGGTTGATAATGGCAGTTGGTAGACCTGGTGTTGAAGTGGTTGTTTACATGTGTGTGTAGTTTATGGCTGGAGGATAAGGGTGATGCCATTTGTGTTTTTTTATGTATGCTGGGAAAGCTCTGAAGACGGGCGATGATGTCTCTGAAATAAATCACCCACTATACTGTATGTAGTAGCTTCTTCCTATTTTTGGATATGTAGATTAACAGTATGCACACATTATGTAGTAAGTAAATGTCAAGACTGCTTGCTAAATTCAAATGCAAATCAAAACTAAAACTACTCTCCTTTCAATGCAATAGGGTACTCTCTCACAAGCTCCGCTCCGCACATTGGAAATGTATTGTGAACGCTAGAATATTGTTGTTGTGTGCAGTCTGCACCACTTTATGCTCCTATTTATGGAGTCAGGGCTGTGTAGAAGTACCAGATTCTTTATTCAGCACACGCTAAGCTGAGTAAGATGGTGGAATGCAAGTAGGTTTTTGACAAAAAGTGTATTATCTTACAATTAGCTTACAATCACTTACTATGTATGTTTTAAGAGGCTAAAGGAGTCACAGGATAATATGGAGGAGTTTTTGTGCCTCTGCCACAGTTCAGTGTTATTATCGCACGGCTGTTCCCCTCATCTGACCCTTAACTTCTCATGCTCTTCTCAAGCTATTTATTAAAAAAATAAAATAAATGTATTCACTTCATTAGCTAGGTCATTACCTATTGCATCTTATATGATTGAATAGGTGGTAATAGGTATAATGACATTATGCTGCATTTGTTCTATTTAGAATATTGTTTGCTTATAATTGCTGGTATATGACATGTCTAACTACTGACAAATGTAAGTCGCTTTGGATAAAAGCGTCTGCCAAATGCCGTAAATGTAAATGCATGCAGAAACACAATGTAGATTTGACAGTTGAATGTTATGAAAAGATAGAAGTCTCCCACAACCCAAGCAGGAGTGGCAGGCCGCAGAGCGATCCGTTTCTGCCTGCAGTCAGAGCCAAACTGGGGCAATGGCACCACACAAACAAGCCCACATTCCTGGCAGATTTAGACAATTTAGAGAGGCCGGTGCTGTCCCTTTGCCAGCCTGGTCTGTGAGAATCTGAGTGGGTAGTGTTTGAACACGGGGAATAAAGACTCACATTAGTCAAGAGAATTGATGTTAGCTGCTGAATAATACAAATAATTAACCCTTAAGGGATGATTGATAGATGACTAAAGAAAGAAAATGAACATATAGTATATTATGCATTTTCTTGACGCTCTTGGAAATTCGACTTTTAGACCTTTCCTGGTAAAATAAAGGTTTATTAATTGTGTGGCCCTATTTGTTTCTGATTTCCAGCTAAAGTTCAAAACATGAAGCCTAGTGTCAGGAAGTGGCGTGAATAGTGTGCCTTTATGTTGACTGACCTGACCTCAACTCTTAGGACCAGTTCTGACTCTGACTTTTGGCGATAAACAAGAAAAGATGGGTTGTCTAATGTTACCAGAGCCTGCCCTATAGTTGGGAGTGCGTTCTGCTGTGGGTCAAGGAGGCCCATAGAGGTGTTTTTTTTTTTTTCCGATGCTGGAATTTCTGGTGCTAACTCCCATTTCAGACACTTTGGACACATTTGCAGTTTCAAAATAAATCAGTGGAGTATAACTGATAGGTTCATTCGCCATCTTGCACCAGCCCAAACAGTCTTAATTAGCTGATCTGATTTCAGCCTCTTGCCTTGTCCAACATGTAATTACAGACAACACTATCCTAGCCATGGCAATGTGTTTCCAATTTATGGGGCGGAGCTTCTGAGGGAGCCCCCTATGGCATTGAATGGAGAGGTGTTTTGATCTAGATCAAATTCTGAACAATCTTTCTCCAGATTACCTGACCGTCTTTTAGAGGTTTGACCTGGAATGCCCCCAGAAATCCAAATCTCTGACCCAACTGTAACTGCGGTGGGAACGGGAGGGCAGTGCAATCCAGCGGCCCTCTTTAACAAAGCTGTCTCCTCCTCAGCCGAACAGAGGGTCCGAATGGCAGCGGACGAGAGGAGGCGCGAGTACAACGAGGAGCAGAGAGACGAGTTTGAGAACTACGCAGAAGAGGAGCGCGACGGTAAAGACACGGGCCTAATAAATAGGGGAGCCACAGAGGCTCGCCTCAGGCTGCCTAACCGATACACAGCAGCAGTGATCGAGTGGCGACAACTGCTTCTAAACTGAGCACTGTGATTTGGATTCACGTCTCAGCCTCACTGTACAATGGGTTAGTGCAGGGCTATTCAACACCTGATTCTAATGACTGGTCGTTATCAGGATTCTAACGACCCATTCATGTGAATCAGGTGTGTTGGAGCAGGGAGACATCTACAACATGCTAGGGCAGCGGGTCCACAGGACCAGGGTTGAATAGCCCTGGGTTAGTGTTTCACATCAAATGTCCACCTCTTCATCCCCAGAGCAAGACGAGAGGATGAGGGAGAAGAACGAGCAGTATCGGGAGTACAACTACGACGGCCTCTACCCTCGCTTCTACTGGTTCCACTGAGCATGCTCCGTAGACCAAAAGGGGCGGGACTAGGCTGTTATCTGTGATTGGTTGCGTTTTGCTTTTCGGTGAGCAGGCCCATGAAATGCCAGCCCTCTCTTCAGACCAAAGGTGATTTGATAGAGAACAGTGCCCCTAAATTGCTCAGATTTTCCCCCACACTATTCTATTAATAAAGCAATTAGCATATATAATCTAGTTAGCACAATATATTTCTGGAAGGAAAACTGCATTTCCTAGTGGTTTTTCTCACCTTTTTTGTTGCATTTAATCATCCATAAAAAGGACATACCTGTGCTTAGCTTATGTATGCATGTTCATTTTATGGTCCTGTAGACCAACTGCTTTAAATATTAATAATGAACCATGTGTTTATGTTAGAATTATATGCCAGGCAAATGTATTTATAGGTATTGTCATATACAAAACTACACAATCACTATTTTTATTGAACATGTAAAATAACAATAAAGTTTTGTCAACCCTAGCTGGCTGTGCTGTTGCATTAGCAATGAAGGTGAGAGTGTGTGTAAGAAGCAGCGAGGGGGGGGGGGGAGATGAAACTAAAGCAGCCTTTTAGGAGTCCTGGGTAACTCATCAGTATCACACAATACGTCTGGTTTGCACGAGCCACATTCCAGAGTGGAAACATTAAAAGAGAACTTGGCAGGCGACAGACAGAAGCTGGGAGACTGAACGACGAAACCCCTCAAATGAAGAGACATACCAGTCGGTTTTATCAAGCGGTTACGTTTTTCAACCAATGCAAAGCTCCATGCTGTAGATGTGTTCCCTTCCCCCCCTCCCTCTTCTCACTCTACATTCCTCCTATTCAGGAATAATTTCCTAAGACATGTTTGTCTGGGCTGTCTGACTGACAAAAGAAGGTAATGGCCTGCTTGCTAAATGAATTGCTTGCGGAATCAAGATGCTACTGGTCAGAGTATTTATGACAGATAATTATCATTGTTCTATCCCTTTGAAATGGGGTGTGAATTGGGTGTTATGATGGGGACTGATGCAAGTTTACCACTCCACAAGCTTACCATGCAAGTTCAACTACATAAAAAATGGAACCACATGCATGTCAGTCTACATGATTTAATCTCTTGCTTATTTCATTAGAAACATTAGTTAAAAATGCAGCAATACAATTAGAAATAACACGTAAATGAAAACCCAAACTGCAAGGGTCAAATTCTAGAAAATTTCTTCCAACCCACAGTGAGTTCACGCAGTTGGACAGGAACACGGTGAAAATGAAGCTATTGGGTGTTTCTACTTCATGCTGCTGAGGAATTTGGGCTGTTCCTCTCCTCTGGGTTGAAGAAGCTCACCGGCGATCTTGGGGCCAGTCTTCTCCTGTGACCAGACGTGACAAAAGAACATTGTCTCACATTGCAAGATAAAACACCCAAGAGCACCCAATGATAAACAGAATTATGAAAGTGGCTTACCTTCAACATGCCGTCTCGTTCCCACTTAAACAGACCGCAGTTACTGTAAAAAGCAAAAACATTATGTATACGTACGTTACGTTATGTTATATGATTAATTAAAAAATGTTTAATGATTATTGAAATAGGAGACTGCATCTCTGTAAAAACAAAGTGAGGAAATGTAACCGCAATAAGAAGGAACAGAGGAGGGGAGACGGCATGTCTCACCTGCAGTGCTTGTTGGGTAATCTGTCTAAGGCGATGGCTCGCTGGCCACAGGGGCATTTGAAGAAGCGCTTTAGGGCGTCGTGCCACTTAAGTGGGTGGCTCTCCTCGACACAGCGGTCCGCAGGCTTAAAGTAGGTGTATTTACACTGCGCACGCACACACAGACAGAGGAAATCAGTTTTCCCACCTCTAGGAGACAGGTACAACCGAAGGTGCTGTAAAGTACCTGGTGGCAGGGATAGACTAATAAAATAATGTACACTGGCCACTCAAGCAACCAGGCTAGTCAGTCTTGTGGCCAAGATGACTTATTAGTGGCCAGACGATTTAACATTGAAACCAAAATCTCAAACACTCATCCTGTGTGTCTTTGTATCAATAATGTTATCGATTACAATTTGTGAATTCCAACCATGTATAGAAACGGTTTCTCTTGAAGCATTTAGCTGCGGATATTATGCGTGAAAATAGTTTGCAGTAGCCTGCACACAACATACAAAATGGCCACTATGCATGGTTGGTAGATAAAACATCAAATTGATGTCATCAAGGTATGTCTAGCCCTGCCCGGGGGCAATAACAACCTCATTTACGAGCGGAGACCGGTTACCTTTTTACAGGTGACGGCTCGACATTTCATCTCCCTGATGCCACGCATTTTCTCCTCCATCTGTTCCTTCTTCACCAGAGGGTCAAAGTAGCGCTCCTGAATCTGGTACTCCGCCTGAGAGGGAGAAGAATCCAACCTTAGTTCTTTAGACTCTGCAGTTACCGTGTAGAAGGAACGTGTGGAAAGTGCTTCTAGAATTAAAACTGTTGGATAGGAAGAACATTAGCTGATGTTCTGAGAAGGTGCCATGCGATGTCTTACCGCTTGAAGTGCAGCCCCGTGACGGGATTTGGCATTGAGGATCTTCTGGAACTCTTCCGATTGGATGTAATCCAGTTGCTCCCGCCTCTTCTTTTGGGCTGGCTCTTCCCGCTCTTCTCCAGGCGTTGAAGCTGTACAAAGAAAGGTCAAATGTCAGCTAGCACCAACTATTAATACTGTATGTTGCACTGCCAATACAAAAATTAGAAGGACGATTTTTAGCTAAATATATACATTTTAAGAGCATAATTAAAAACAAAAATAAATCAACTATTTATATAACTTTATTATAGCGACCCAGTTTGCTTGGAAACAACTGAGAGAGCGACAGCCAGGGGGGCTAAGGCTCTCACGTGGCTAAAACCGATTAGCATTGTCGTTTTAGTGTCAAACTGGGTGCGTTTCCCACTACGAGCGTACGGCCCTGCTTCCTAGCAAGCTGGGTGCACTGTGGCATGACTGGCGTACCATCAGACGACGACGACGACAGGTTCTTCTCCACCCGGACGCTGATGCCCCCGGCGTCGCACCTCTTCCGCTTCACCGAGTTGGGGTCTTCCTTCGCCAGCTCTGCTCCTCTGGCTCGGAGCTTCCTCATGGCTGCCATCTTGGCAGCGGAGAGGCTTGGCGGCGGCGGAGGGCTGTGGTCAAAGAACACGATGTCCTCCCCCTCGGAGAAGCCCCGGCCCAGGGTGGGGGCGTGGGGGGTGGCGGGGCTCCGGGCCGCCTTGGGGACTTCCGAGGCGGCTTTGGGCGACAGCAGAGCCCCCCGGTCCGCCAGGGACGGGGAAACCCCGGGTCGGACGCCGCCGGAGTTCTGCCGCACCCGAGCCTGGATCTCCTCCGCCCGCTGCCTGCGTTTCTCCAGCAGCTCCTGTTGCTTCTGCCTCTGTTGCTTCAGCAGCTCGGAGGCCGAGATGGACTGGACCCCGCCACCGGCCGTGCCCTGGGAGCCTTGCGTAAGGACAAATGGGGGAGACAGAGGACAGAATGAGGGAGGGAACATACTCTACATACAATTATTATCACTGATATTAGCATTTATACAAGACAATAAAAGGAGCAACGGTGTCAAATGAGCAAAGCTGGTCCCCACCAAACAAAAAGTAGAAACTGGCAAACTGTGCCTAATTGTTTCATCTGTATCACAGTACTTTCTAACTTTTATTTGGTTGATACAAAATAAAACCACAGTTGTTTACTTAAGTGCCTAAACATCATTGTCATATATCATTTATATGTTAGGACACACCAAGCAGAGGATAACCCTTTTGTGATAATGGACTGGTGTCTCGTCAGTGGAGGTCAGGGGTGGTTCATAATCTCTATAACCCTGGAGGAGGTGGTGAAGGACAGGATGCTGGTAAAACTGCAACAGACTCATTCTACCTCGCTGCTCTAAAATCATTCTTACCTACTGCCTCTGTTGGAGCCAGGCCTATTACAGACCTGGACTAAATGTGTCCGTCACCTTTTGAACTATGTTCCTTGTATTTTATTCTACTGCATTATTTATTCGTTCTATTGCACTTTTATTGTATTTAATGTACCAGACTGCTATGACGACCTAATTTCCCTTCGGGGATAAAGTAATCAATCAATCAATCAATCAATCAATCAACTATAACAGATGTCTGCATATGAATATACAGACTCTGTCGGCAGAGGATAGCATAACGAGTATTGTTGACCAATCGCATCCTTGTGGAGAGCAAAATAGGCTGATATACAATCTCTGGGGATAAACAGAGTCTTAATCGGCATTGCATGAGATCGGGTGTTTCATGGCTGGGTTGGGTGTTCATGATACCTGTGTGTTTGTTCTGTGCCAGGTGCTTCTTCAGCTGCAGGGCTCCAGGAGAAGGCACGGACAACAAGCTCTTGAAGTCGTCTGAACAGCCTGCAACCTCTCCTGACTTCATGGCTGAGGACAATAGCAGCTCACATTTAAATTAGAATTGACCTAGAATGACATCACAGCTTTCACTTCTCGTGTCTCACTTGTTACCGACTTAGGAGAGCTGCTTCAGGCTATAAAATAACTAATCACCTAGTCTCTTGGCCTGGTCAACCAGTTGTGCAGAGCCCTTCACGAATAGCTTGTCCAAAGTGCTTTGTCCAGGCTTACTTGGTTTAGAAGCAGTTCTGAAACAAACAAACAGATGAGCTGACACTGCCAGCCTTCTAGCCTAGTATAACATGTCAACATTGGACTGCGTCAAGTGGCGTGTCTTATTTGAGTCAAGACTTCTCAGACCATCTCTACACAACAAACAAACAGCATTAGCCAGCTGGTATCAAGCTTGTTGATATTTGCGCTCTACGAAAAACACATCTCCCCTTCAATGCCATGCGAACAACAAATATTGATGTGTAGAATGTGGGTCATTTTTTCAGAACGCACACAGGATGGGCAACTAGCGGGCCGCAAGTGGAAATAGTCGCTCAATTTGGCAAAAGGTGTGTCAGCTTACCGGTACAGTCACCGACTATACCTTTAAGTGACATTAGTTATTCAGGTTCAGTGCTCCACCCCTTTTCTGTCCACTGAACACAAGACTAAAATGTGGGCGTGGCCTCTGAACGGCACTCACAGAGCGGTGGCGCAGGCAGCGGAGGACACGCCGCCGTAGTGGAAGCCTTCCTGACACAGGCGCTCCTTCAGGCTGCCCCCTTTGGCCTTGGCCCGGCCCGGGACCTTCCCCGAGTACGACGACTGCAGCTCGGCCCTCTTGGAGCTCATCTTCTTATACTGGGCCTTGACGTGGTACTGGCAGTACTGGCACTCGTACTGTACATGCACACACAAACACACACACACGGTGAACTTCCTAATATATCGCTAATTAAACATATTCACTGTCTCTATAGTTACAGCTAAGCACACACAAACTAGGGCAATAGGAATGGGAACTAGGAAAGGGAAGGAAACAAGGGAAGGACACAGGGGAAGGACACAAGGGAAGGAGACAAGGGAAGGACACATAGGAAGAAACAAGGGAAGGAACAAGGGAAGG
>JAODUH010001332.1:0-12882 GCA_027564835.1 Typhlichthys subterraneus
TTACATGTGAATTAATTGCTTTAAAACTCTTCCCCCCCCCCCCCCCCCCCCTTTTTTTTAAACTGCATTAAAGGGGCCACTGCGACGGCTATTTACAGATCTTATTGTCATTTGGGGTGGGATGGAGGGAGTCGAACGATAGGACTCTGTGTTACAAATCCACATCACTTTGTATGCCTGGAGTGTCCTGAGCTATCTTGTTGTAAATTGGCGTGTGGATACTGGCCAGCAGAGCAATGCATTAGTCAGATGCCCCCGGTGTAATAAAATGCAGTGGGGAGAGAGGAGTGCGGGAAGGGAAGGGGAGGGGAAGGGGGGTTAAGAAAAGTGCTCTCTCTAGATTGAGATCTTCAGGAAGCGTCCTGCTTCACAAGACAATACTGTATGCCCGGGCAGAAATAAACCTGGTCCAGTTGAGAAGATCATATCGGTGACGCATGCAGGGGCTTCGGAGGAACCAAATGAGATGACATTCACTTCCACAAATAATTTCCTCGTGAGGAATGCATGTAAAAAACCTAGCAGAGCCCAAATAATTTTAAGTAAACGCTACTAGCTGATGGCAAACCCCAAGATTACACACGGCTGATATTACACTAGAGTCCTTGGGCGTGTAAAACGTTGCAGTGACATTTCCGCACAACCGTATATCCTGCTTGCCATCTTTATTCTTGAAAAGACAATATAACAAAATGACTTCACGCATGCTCCTGCATCTTCTTTATAATATGTATATCTCATGGCCTTGTTTGAAACATACTATAATAGTGGAACACAGTGTAAACAAAGTGATGGTGTGTAGACTACCATTGGTTGGAGAAATTCTATTCTCTATTCTCATATGCTGTGTATAATGCATAATAGTAGTATAATTGCCTTCAATTACAATGCCACCAATCATTTAGGAGACGTGTCAACATGCCATGTTGAGATATTGATCATTTTACTGATTGGCACCTCTGGGTGCTAATTGTCTTGCGGTGGTGATTTAGCTTTGGAAAGCCCCCTGTGGCCAAAAAACACACCACACCTATGTTTTATAACCTTAAACATTTTAAGTTGTTTAAGAAATGGATTCTGCTAGCAGAATGCCTTCTATAACTGCTTTTATTTTCTCGTACACAACTAATTCTATTTAGTTTAGATTTAGTTGGATGCAATATGCTTTCATCATGTCTATTCATTGAATCAATCTTTCTGACAATGGAGTAATATCAGCACTATAAGTGGTTTTACATTTTGGTTCTGTTTCGAAATGTCCACGGCATTCCATCATAAAAACGTATAAGCATGTATACAGTATATGCTTATAGGGCACAATGGTGGCCCAGTGGACAGCACTGTGACCTCACAGCAAGAAGGTTCCAGGTTTGAACCCCGGTCATCTCGGCCTTGCTCTCTGAAGGCTGCATGTTCTCCACATCCACCAAATATAATAATGCCAATGTGTTTAAGGATGTCCCAAATACCATTTTACAGGCTTTGAATACTTTATGGTATTTTCGAGTATTTGAATACTCGTTCTCAGAAACATAATTTAAAAACTATAATGTTTCATAACCTGTTAAAAATCAAAGTGGGACGTTTGTGGGTTTTCAATAGCACATACAGTAACTACAACAGCAAGTAATCAACCTTTTAACTTTGAGTTAGCACATATGTAAACATAGCCATGCGCTCAAAATCTTCGCTTGGATTGACACGTCAATTGACCCAAACAGAGCTGTCCAATAGCATTACCCAATAAGAGTGTGTTGAATGAATAGCCCCGCTCTCTTCTTACAGACGGAGCCAATTGCAATTGATTGTGTTGATGACAGAGTGTAGGGCAGGCAATATTACATTACATTTTTTACATATAGGTTCATAGGAGACAGTAGGGATTAATGCAAAAACATACATGAGTATTGTGAAAAAATGTTACTTATTCAGAGCACCCAATCAGAGTTACTGCTTAAAATGAACAGGACATTTTATATTGGTAAATAAAGCACTGCACTAAGGTCAAAGCGGAAATTCTGGATACATACTTGTGATTGCCAATGCTAACTGCCAATGGAAATCAACAGTATCATTGCCAGCAACATTGCTCAGAAACTTTTACCCAAATATCATCACCTTAAGTGTGTAAGCATAGCAATCAGTTTACAAAGCTATATGTTCTCCTGAAGGTGAAGCGCAGGTGTCCCTTTGCATAGGTAACATTTGTGTTTCTTGTTTGTGTACGCAAACGCCGTCAAACGATAACTCTGATTGGCTGTTTGCTTTAGTGATGTGTGCGCATGCCGACCTGTTTCACATAGGGGGCAAAGAGAATTCTGAAACCTCTATATAGAACATGTTTCCCAATGCATCACTCTTTATTCTCACATTAGAATGGTAAATGTACCGTCTGACGTGCCCTTGTTTCTTCATGCATAATGCAAACACATCGATGTCACACTGAGTTTAATGTGTTCTGTTATTTGTAGTTGCGTCATTGTCAGTGACTTAATACAGAATGGAGACTTAGATTAGTTCACCAGTGTTCCTCAGCAGTGTTTATCCACAGTGTAGCTAATGTCTGCATAGCTCTGCACCACGCAACATACTAGACTTTATTTCCCAACCGTCGAAAACTTGAACTTGTTATGTTTTTACCATTTGGGCTGGGCAGCAATCTGATTTATCTGGTGAAGTGATATGAAGAGATACTAGTCTCAATAAAGTCAAGAATTTAGTTACTGTAGCTTCACTTTAGATAAGTCCATACCATTGCAAGTTAATGTGCATTAGCACAGTTAAGGTTTGACAACTGCGCTAATGGTATACAATGGTATACGACATGTATGACCTTCTGATCATTTGAAGCAAATGTACAGCAAAGCTGTGTTGCACTTCAAGCCTAGAGGTCTAATCATCCTCTCACCAGTTGTTTGAAACAGAGAAACCATAAAAGCTAGGGGTGATTGTGAACGATGCATCGCAGAACAGTAAGATAGCGAAATGTGAGGAGATATTTGGTGCATTTGAAAAGCAAAGTATATTAGCTTACATTTAGCTTGCAATAGCTAACTGCACCTTTAAGTGGCTGCAACATCCTTTGATTTACAGACTGACCATCCCAATTTGTTTTTTGGGAGAAGAGAGCTTCTGACAGGCCCATTAATACCTCAGCCACGCACAAACTACTGTAAGTGTGATCTGCTTATGAGGAACATTTCCTACTTGCTTGGCTAATTTATTTAATGGTCCATCTCTCCCGCCCCCCAACCCACCCGCCTTCCCCTTGCCTAATCGCAGGCAGTGTGGTATATCTACAACCACTGCTTGACATTGATGGCTTTCTTTTGCAGTTTGATTAGGCCATAGTGAAGTTTAGCCGCTGTTAAAGGCAACCGCATGAGAGGCCATTCAACTGTTTTCAGTTGAAAATGCAGAACAGGTGTGTTGCTGTGTTCTGTTTTTTTTCCCATCATTGTTTTTGTGCCAAAAGTTAATTGATTTGTGGATGCAGATGTCTGAATACAAACATCCTTTATAATCTGCGAGTGAAGACATTGTTTTTGAAGGTTTGTTTGTTTAAAGTTATTTTTGAAAGAAAACGTGTATTATTTCGTTCTTAGCTAGAGTAGCAGTACATTCTCAGAAGTGTCAACATGCATGCATGGGTTGCAATTTTGTAAATATATAAATAATAATAATAAATACTTTTTAGCACCAATATACACCCACGCAATAGTCATTTGGGAGTGGGTGGAGACGCGTGGTGAGACTGCAGAATTGAGACAAAAATTAAACAATGAAAAAACCAACCAATGACAATTTAATCAACTAAAATCAATTGTTTTGTATTTACCTATGTTCCCTTGTTGTGTTATTGGTATATTTACGGCACCACATCCTTCTGTGCCTTTCAACCTTTTTTAACACATTTATTAGCCTTGCGCGGGCAAGAGTGTACACAATACAATTGCGCGCTAACCTCTCAGTTAAATTACATTGTAGTTTAGAGCGATTGAACCCCATTAACCTGAGACATGAACCAATGATGTCTGCACACTGTGAACCCCAACACGGAACACAATGTATTCGTTTCTGCCCAGCGCTGCTTTTCTCAGAAGGGTGGCGTCTCCCTTAGAGAGAGGGTGAGAAGCTCAGCTATACGTGAGGAACTCGGAGTAGAGCCGCTACTCCTTCGCGTCGAAAGGAGCAAGTTGAGGTGGTACGAGCATCTGGTAAAGATGCCCCTGGGCACCCCCCTCGGAAGGTGCTCCAGACACGTCCATCTGGGATGAGGCCTCGGGGAAGACTCAGGACTAGGTGGAGAGATTATATCTCCACACTGGCCTGGGAACGCCTCGGGATCCCACAATCAGAGCTGGTTTATGTGGCTCAAGAAAGAGGAGTTTGGGGTCCCCTGCTGGAGCTGCTGCCCCCTTGACCTGACTTTGTGTAAGTGGATGGGGATGGATGGATGGATGGTGGTCGGTTGATATCCAGAGCTATATGCTGAGTTAACCACAGCCCTACTACTGTATGGAAGTACTTGAATTCACTTAAATTGTATTTAGTGCTCCTCATTTCTCCACAGCAAGCAGTCGGACTTGTAGTATAACTCTTGTGCACGTCCATGCACAGGAACAACCTGCCAACGATGACATTCACAGCTCCACTTGTTCCCATGACAGCGTCAACACATAAATATGTCATCTTGATGGTTTTACAACTGCTGCTGTTGTAGTCACTGGGTACTCGGGTCAGGGATTCTGGAGAAAGACTGTAGATATATGATCTCAATCAAGACAAAAACACCTCTCCCTTCAATGCCATAGGGGATCTCCCCTTACGCTCCCTACTATGGACACACGCTTCCAATGCTGGGATATTGTTGTTGTTTGTTTGTGTTCCCATGTACATAGCAAGGGATGTGAAGGAATACCAGCATTGTCTTCTTAGGGTGAAAACAGAACGGACAGCTATAACAGATACTCACTTAATTAGACCAAAAGTGTATTCGCTTACTCCACCGATAAGGAGTGGGCAGTAGGCATCGTGCTGAAGGATCTCTCCCTGGTACCTCAAACACCGACCTCCCGTACCCTAAAACAATTCCATTAACATAATCTCTTCTTCTAATTTTTGTTTCATTTATCTCTTTAAAAAGAAAAAAAAAATGTTCTGTCTTTAATTGAGCTCTTGGCAAATTTAGCACAGATATTATCGTGAATTGTATGACATATCTATAGTTAATTCATGTCTATGGTGTTGAAAAATGTATACCTGCGTTAGCCGTGACAATGTGCTACTGTCATTTCATTATGCCAACAGGATGTTGTATGGTTCCCATAACTGACGTACGACCAATTCAGCTATGTACAAATGTACTGACTGTACAGTAAGTAGCTATGGATAAAAGCATTTGCTAAATGTTGTAAGTATGTAAATGTAAATAAAGAGTTAAGGTACAAAAACGTCTGAGTCCATATGATAAAAAGCTGAATTTAGCAAATTAAAACAGGAATATTTATTAGGTTTCCATTTTTGGGTTCAATATAATTTCACCTTTATTACAATAAAAAAGCTTTGTCACTCAATTAAAAGTAATATATTGCAAAAACGTAAACATTTTTTATAATTTAAATATTGCCAATAAAAAAACTGTCAGATGGACATGGATGTTATTGCAGCACGGTGGCCCAGTGGATAGCACTTTGGCCACATAGCAAAAAGGTTCCGTGTGGAGTTAGCATGTTCTCTCCATGTCTGCGTGGGTTTCCTCTGGGTGCTCCGCTTTACCCCGCTATCTAAAAACATGTTAGGTTCACCCTCCAGCCATTGCCATCTGACCAGTGACACTGGCTCCAATCAGGAGTTGGTTCCCGGGCGCTGCACAGCGGCTGCCCACTGCTCCCTTGAAGGATGGGTAAAATGCAGAGGGTACATTTTGTTACATGTATGTGTGTGAGACAATAAAAATGACCTTCTTGGACCTTCTTGCTGTGAGGCCACAGTGCTGTCCACTGGGCCACCGTGTTACAACACATTACAGATTACATTACAACAGATTAGATGGATTCGATTACAACACACACACACAGAGACACTATATTATAGTTTAATATATCATATAGGGCCCATTTAAATCCTAGCAAATGGAGTTAGCTGGGATGGATCATAAGTGTTGAGGAAACACACCGGTGTCTCTAAGAATGTAGACTGGGTGGATATTCACACGATTTATCTCAATAACATCTGTAGGTTAACAATACCCTCCAGATAATATGCAGTAAACAATAATAACATACGTGTGTGTGTGTGTTGGTTGAGGATGGAGGGTACATTGTGCTACTTTTTCTGTTTAAAGTAGGAAATACTTTCCGGAATAATTTACAGTTAGATATCTACAGTATACTGTGTTATGTTCCATTTAAAACTAAACTTGACATTAACAGCCTATGCATTTTCTGACTTTAATGACCTATCATACCTTTTGCTTGAGAAAGTAAAAAATACCTTTTTTATGATATACTTTATTTTAGGCCCATGAATTTTTCTAGTTGGTCCATTTATTATGAATCAATACATGGGAGTATGGTAATTCACTGGTGGGTTTGACTAGCGTAGATTGGCCCCCTAAATCTCATTGAGCCACAGTGGTAGCGAATAATCTGTCACTTGTAAAATAAGGGGGAGGTTATTGCTTGCTATTGGAGTTGCAGTGATACTGTCATCTTGAAGGAGAACATATAAGAACGTGAATGATCAGCATGCAGAGATGTTATGTTGGAATAAAAAAACTGTAAACTGACTTGAACAGTCAAACCGACTTGAGTTGACAAGAAGCAAGATCATACCTGGTATTTTGCTATGCAGAAACTAATTATAGCTATAGGTAGGTAAGGAAAAAAAAAAAAAACAGATAACCTTTCTAATTATTTCAAGATATAAAAAATGTCTGTCAGTATGATCATTACTACAGATTCATTTTAATCTATTCTTGTGTGTGTTCAAAACAAAATGTTTGTCTACAAAGAGAAATGTGTTCCGTATGATCGGTCTGCTTAATTAATTAATTCCCATCTGGGCTGTACTGTTCCATTTTGCCCAGAGTTCTGGTCTCACCCCAGGCCGTAGGAGTAGGTTGAGCTGCGGAGCTTAACCACGCAGAGCTGACCATGTGAGACTTAACACTTGCAGAGCTCAAGGCAGCCTTAACAAGTCTCGGCAGCAGGTATTAAACCTGCAGTATTTTATTTACAGGGCTTTGTAGACACAAGGATGCCTATAGACAGTCATTTACGGATCTCTCCACCCCTAACCCCCTACCCCTACCCCGCCTTCCTTCCCCTCTCAGCCTGTGACACCAACATGAAACCAAGCAGACAAAGTTTATCGTCGTCGGTTGTCCCCCAAGGACGTGCGAGCCATACATCTGAAATATCACTCCTGGAATGAACTTGTCAGGGCTGTCACAGGAAATAGTCCTATTGTCAGAATAGATAGGGTCTCAGGGAGAGTGTGTGTGTGTGTGTGTGTACGCGTCTGTGCATCTAAATGTATGTACAAACTCGCGCATGTACGCAATGGCCACGTCGCAGCACACACTTCAGCGAGCGGCTGGTCCTCAGTTGTAAGTGAAGTCGCCGTATCCCGCCGCGGTTCGAGGCTAATGGCGCCATTCTCTTCCTCCCGCCATTTTCTAACTGTGCATTTGTGAGGGGTGGTGGTTTGGCGCAATCAGGGTGTGGAGCCTTTTCTCTACGGTGATAAGCCACTTCACCGCTGATGTCGCAGATGAGAGGAGGGTAGAAACACAGACCTGACGAGAGCAGAAGCAGTTGGAGAGTGAGAGAAAATAAATGGTAAATGGATTGAAACAGTAGGAGGCTATGGACTATTTTCCTGATATTCACTTTGTTTTCCTCAGTCAGGATGCCTACAGCCATGTGGCCTTGGTAGTGTAATTTTTATATATGTTTTAATACCATTTAGTTATTTATGTGTCCCATTTTATTTATGAATATACTGTATAAAACATTAAAGAGACAAATTCACTTGGTTGAAACGAAAGAAAAAAAAAACATTGTTAGCAGGTTTGAGTGCATGGTAACTTATAAATACAACTTCTGGTAAATCAATGTCCACTAACCTCGGATGTTAAGTATTTTTTAAGTATTTTCTAAATTCCCTTCAACCTGTACGGTATTGAAAACAATGCGCCAACACATATCTTTTACTCTGTGACGTTTAGCGTGATGAAAATGTACACCAATTTCAAAACTGATGACATCAGCACACTCTGATAGGACAGTTACTGTATAGCATAATCATATTTCTTTTATTTACACTTATTAAATGTGTGGGCACTGCAGACACCCATTACTGAAACGTATCAAGTACAATTACCCCTCCCCCTTCCTTCCATTATTTAGGTCTTCAAGTGCACAATTGTACAGAGCCTCCTTTGCCATATTTTGTGCTTCATGATGCACCACACTTTCTCAATCAGCAACCGCTCAGGGCTGCAGACATGCGTATCTAGCACCCCCACTCTCAAGCACCTACTCCTGATACAATCAATGCTATTTACACTGTCCTACTGGAAAATGCAGGCATGTCCTGGTAAAGACCACATCTGGACAGCAGCATATGTTGCTACAAAATGTTGATACTCTTTCTCCATTGACGGAGGCTGGTCCTAATGCTTTTTGGCCAAATGCTGATGAAAGTTTGGTTGGTTGTTTGTTTGGCTGTACAATAACCTGACAAGACCAGATATCTGCGTCTGTTAAGACACACCCATCTGGGAAGCCATCCATCCAAAGGGGGTTCAAGAGGGCAGGCGCTGCAGTCTGTTATGCACTCTTGCAGTAGAAAGGTGAAAACACATTTTCCATTGAGAAAAGCCTTTGCTCTTCTAATACATTCTAATGCAACCGTTGCATTTTTAAATCGAGTTGTTGTATCCAGGTTGCCTTCGTCACACGACTCACACCTAAACCACACCCGTAGCTAAACTACGACGTTGCTTGGCAACACACAAGGTTAACCGGCCTGAATCGACGAAGTGAAACTGAAAGCTGGGTGAAATGGGTGTCTTTGCTGCCCACACATTTAATAAGTAAAAGTGTATTTTCATACAGCAATTGAAGTCACAAGGTAAAACACATAATACAATATAGTACAGATTGAATGGAAGTTGCAAATAACTTTTAGTTTTTGTTAGCATTTTCTATACTGTCCCAACTATTTTGGAAAATGGGTTTGCATATTTATTACAATATATTAAATGGAATGATTTCCCCTTACTCATGCACCTCGTTGTCGCAATTAAACACAAGGTTAAATAGCAGAACTATAAAATGATAATTGGAAATAGGTAATTTGGACAGTTCAAAGTATGGTGAGTAACGGTACAGTATTATGGAACAGGTAGGGGTTAGACAAGTCAATTGTATTGATATAGCCCTAATCACATTACAGTCTCAAAGGGCAACCCCAATTTTAACATAGAAACAAACACCCTCTTAACCTGCCCCTCCTTCCGGGCAAGGATAAAACTACATAAAAAGCCACTTCGGTTAAAAATAAATCAATCTTAGGAAGAAACCACCCTTTTAGGTTATGTGCCCAAGGACACTTAACATATAAGGCATATGTGCAGTTCTTGAAGAAGCTGCGTGGGCTAGCTAATGCTCAAACTGTTTTGTTTAAATGTTGACACGCTTGGGACTAAACTCACAATCTTTCAGCCGGGACTTCACTCACCCGCTAACCTCTCCTGCTATGTATGAAATCGCTACCTACGTAAATGAATATACTGTACCTTATCTTGCACAATACAACACAACTTTAACATATTTTATTTAATACACCCTTTCTGCTCTGGAAAGGCTCTCAGGTGAAAGTGGGCTTCATTGAAATTAGGCCCTCAACTGGGCTCATGATATGATCATGTGCGACATTTGAATAAAAACCGACATACGAGAACCCTCGTTTGCCTCTCATCCGCCTCCTCGTGTCTCCTTCTCTGCTCCTTCTCCTCGGGGGCTCCCGGCCTCCTCTCGTGCTGCCGTCTCCCCCGGAGAAGTCCTTGGCGTCGAGGGCTCTTGAGCAAATGAAGGGACCAAATATACATGTGTGACGCTCAGAACTGGATAATGGCGTGCTTGTTCACTGTAATTGGCCCGGAAAAGCACTGTAATTTGTGACTGGAGAGCCCCTGACTTGACTTGAGAAGGTGGGGGTGGGGTGGGGGTTGGGGGGGGGGAATAAAAAGAAATGTAAATGCACAGCCCCTTGGTTAATCAGTTCTCACAAAGAGAATACTTTAAATTCATTAGTGCCCCATTTGCATATTTGACTCTGGCGTTAATCCCAAAAGAAATTGCATGTCTCACGTTGCGGGGGCTTAAATGTGCATGCGTGTTTTCTTTGTGACATTCAAAAATTGCGGCTTCTGTTCAATAGGCTACTAGTGTTTTGATGTACAATGTAATTATAATATGGCCGTATTTATGTTAGTTTGAATATGGCCATAATATTGACTATAATGCTGGGCTCCCAGCCGGAAGGTTGTGGGTTCGAACCCCGGTGTGTTCTATCTGTAAGCATCCTTGAGCAATATGCCTAACCCCCTACACCCCCCCCCCCCCCCCGCCCAAACTGCTCCCAATTTTGCATGCTAGAGAAGAACAGACAACACAAGCTATGACAAGTAAGGTAATGACACACAACACAATATAATCCATGAATGAATTCAATTTAAATGGAAAACGAATGAGCCAGTTGGTTGTTGCATCACAAGAACGGCTGTACTGTCAGTAGCTGTAAACTGTTAAAAGGAATTAGGAGCAGAAGAAAAGGCTCTTCACCATCACAGATGATGCAGTGCCCACTTTTTACGTTCAACATGAGTGTGACAAGAAGCAACGGAGGACTCGCATCTGCAAGGATTAGGTTTGAAGAAAAGAAGCAATTTGCAAGCAGATGATAGTTATCTACTTGTTAGAAGTGGGAGGGAGAGGGCTACAAAATGGGCTCAGGATAAGTCTTTCGAGCTTGTGGATAAATGCAGGAACAGGAAGCACAGATGCTGCGTGTGGCCTTGTTGGTTAAAAAATCAAAAGGTTTAATAATGAATGTTCTTGAAAGTGACCTTCAGCAAAACGTCATACACTTTCTTGCTTACTGTCGGTATCTTTAAAGCCATATCTAAATATTTAGTAGTAAAGGTTTAGGTCAAACTTGCTTAATTAATTCAGTGTTTTTTATTATTTTTGCTGCAAAACATGAGAGCAATTGTAATTTAATTTCTTTTTTTTCTTTCTTTTTTTGTCAAAATCTGCGAATACCTCCTCACGGTCTGCTAGCTGCCCGCTCTGTGTTTCTACACGGTTCTGACTGTACATGGGAACACAAAGTGGTGCAGGCCGCACCACACAACACTATCCCAGCCTTGGCAATGTGTGTCCAACGTGAGGATGGGGGGAGAGCTTCTGAGAGAGCACCCTATGGCACTGAAGGGGGGCGGAGCTTCTGAGAGAGCACCCTATGGCACTGAAGGGGGGCGGAGCTTCTGAGAGAGGGGAATCTTGTGAGAACATCATAGCTCCCAGTCCCCTTAGGTCAGGGCCACCAGGAGCCTGGCTCTCCCTTGGAAAATGGCCGACTCCCAAAAAGTCTCTTTGGGCTCATCAGCTCCCAAGTGATGGCCAACCTGGCAGCACAATGTTGATGGTACAGCAGGAAGAGGGCGGCCGAGTTGAAAACAAAGTGATCACCGTGATTGGCCGCCTGGACACATACCAAGGCAGACGAGGAGAAGGAGGGCGATGGAGCGTGTGAAACAGGAGCGAGAGGGAGGAAGGGTTTGTCGCGAGCTTCGTAAGTGCCCCTCTGCCGGGGTCAAGACGTTGCCGTAATCTGTGCCCACTGCCTGACCAGGGAGAACGGACGGCACGTCCGCATTTAATTATTTGGAAGAAAGAGGTGCTTGTCACACTTCAACATTTATGCAGAGCAGAGTGACCCAGCGTTCCATGCAAGTCAATGGGGAGGTCCACAGATATCACCATTTCACCCATTATTATGTCTCCCTGGGGGCGTTAATGGGGTATTTTGAGATACAAATATATATACAATTAATTCCCAAGTACATACGATCAATCTGAGCCCCCAACGGCATTTCTACAGCAAACGATTTTGGGGTAAATGGACTTTGTTTCCAGCCCATGCTTGGTAGATTTAGCTGTCTGGACGCTGCTTTTACGTCAGTCTCCACAGCAACAGCGTTGGTTACACGCCTGAGGTGCGTTCATGATTGGGGAACACAGCAAACGTTTGCAAACATATTTAAACAGTTTTGCGTTTGCATTGTGTTTGCTAAAAGCATGTTGCGAACAAAGGCAAACTGTTTAAGGAGGCAGTTCCCGACTAACACACGTTGAAGCTGGATGAAGGGTGACAGTTTAAATCTAATATTTTTGGAATGTTTTACACAAATCGTTAAAAGTTCAAAGCAAACATGTTCGTCACGAACGTTCGCCACTGTTTGCCAATTATGAACGACTGACTATGAATGACTCCACGCCTGTGCATATTGTGTACTACTGATTCTGTATAGGGTATGAGTGGGTGAGCGCACTTCCTATATGCTGGTTAAAGCACTGCCATAGTTTATCCCTCAACGCTCGCACACACACACACTGTTGTGGTGTTGTGTGTGTGTGTGTGTGTGTGTGCGCACACTGCATGCTAAACATCTTACCGAAGTTTTGCCTTGCTAGCTGGCGCTAATCACATAGGTGTGTGGGTGTCGCACATGGGTCATTCCATGTCAAGTGGTCAGATTTTGAGAAACTTCCACGCTCGACCATCTCCAATTTTGCTGAAAATTTA
>JAODUH010001333.1:0-12882 GCA_027564835.1 Typhlichthys subterraneus
ACACAATCCCCCCCCCCCCCCCCCCCCACCCACTTTCCACACACACACACCTTCCTAAAAGCGTGTGTGTCTTAACAATGAGACAAAGAATTGTGTGTGTGTGCGCGCTGCGGGTCACATTTCCAGGCTTAGCGGTGTTTAGGAGTTGGTGGCGCGGGCCTGGTAGGTTACTGGGTTAGCCATTGTGTGTGTGTGTGTGTGGAGGAGTGTGTGTGGGGGGGGGGGGTTATGTATGCGCTTCTGTGTAGTGTGTGCATGTATGTGCATGTGCGCCGTGTGTGTCTAGGTGTGTGTGCGTGTGTGTGTGTGTGTGTGTGTGTGTCCAAGAGTCCAGTGGGCGATGTGAGGCTAACAACGCATCACTTGCCGGGTCAGATGAAGCGCTGACGACACCCTGACTGCTACACGGCGGGGTATCGGGTTCTGTTACAACGATCTCCTTGATCTGGTTTCTCAGGACAATGATGGTGAGGCGTTTGGTTGTGGCCTTTAATATGGAGAGATGCATTCAAGAAATATGAACAGACATAAAAATATAGATCTGGTTCCATTTGTTTTCGCCTTAAAAATGTAGAATGTTAAAAGCGGCATCTCCAATGTATAATACTGTAGGCCTTTGTGTGCTGTATGAAAAGCAAGTAGCAAGCCTAGTTCAGCTGGCCGCGGGCATGAGCCAACACCATAGGCCAATGCAAGGTTTAGCATGCAAGGTTGGGATCCAGCGCTATTGGTGCATTACCACCACCTACTGTCTACAGGGTGCATTACTACCACCTACTGTCTAGAATGTAGAGCATGCACCTACTAACATGGTCAGTCAACGGCCAGTCTTACTTACTGCGTTCGCGGATCGCGGAGGTCAGCAAAATCTGTCCATGCAGACGTTGACTGCACATGTGCGACAAGCTGAAGCCCACTACAGACAGCAATGGACATTCTACTAAGATCACAAATTAGGCGTATAAAAATATTTCTTTCCATCAAATATCTGTTACCCCAATATGCAGCGGCCGGTCAGTTAGCGACATTTGCTCATATTGGTCACACAATTCAACTTACCGCTTTTAACCTTTTTCTTTATTCGGCTTCCCTTTTTGTCCCTTACACACAGAAAGACAACATAGGAACGTTGTTACTGGTAATTCTAATGGCATAAAATCCATAGGCAGGGCTACGCTCGCCATCATGAATTAGCAAGGACTTTATCACCAATAGGCCTGTCAAGCAGCAAGCTAGGTCTTAGCAGCGAGCTCACGTTGTTGGTACGAGAATCTGTGGGATTGACAATCATTTTCCAAATCGTGAGATGCAGTGATGTCGATATACATTTTTTTTCTCCACGCTAGTGAGACAGGACATAAAAGCCCGCCAAAAAGCGTGACAGTTGACAGTGAAAGCTGATGCTGATTGGATTTGAGTTAGCGAATGACAGCTACCTGGGCAACACGGTGGGCCCAGTGGATAGCGCTGTGGCCTCACAGCAAAGAGGTCCCGCTTTTGAAAACCCGGTCGTCCCGGCCTTCCTGTGTTCCTGAGTTCTCCACGTGTCTGCGTGGGTGGGTTTCCTCCGGGCGCTCCGGTTTCCCCCGCTAAAAAACCTGTTAGGTTCACTCTCTCCAGTCAGTGCCATGTGATCAGTGACACGGCCAATGATCAGGAGTCCATGGGCGCTGCACAGCAGCTGCCCAATGCTCCCTTGAGGGATGGGTTAAATGCAGAGGATGAATTTTGCTATGTGTTTGTGACAATGAAAGCACCTTAACCTACAAACAAAATAAGAAAACAGAGAAATCAACAACCCACTGCCTCCCTCAGGAGAACATTGACAAACCTGTGCTCGCATTAATGTGATTGACAGGCCAGGTACATAGATTCCGTACCAGTCAGGAAAAAGATTACCTGATTTGTCAGAAAAGTTGAAGGTGGAGTCAGCGCTGGTATGCTTTTAGTCAAATATCTCCTCACGGTCCACTAACTAGCTGAAATAATCATCCAGCGGCTCCTAAAATGGGAACACAAACAAGGGGAATGAAAGGCATCTCTTCTGTGCCATTAACAAATGTACAACCTCATCCATTCACATGCACACACTCAGCAGTGACAATGCAGAGTTCCAGGAAGCGTTTGAGAGATAATTCACTTACTAGACTGAAAGCCTGCTTGATAAACTGACATTTTGAATCTGACCTTTCACACACACACAAAGCGCTCTGTGTCCAGACACAAAATTGTTCTTTTGTCAATGAAATATATAAAAAGAAATGCAGGCATTCATTTCTGCTTGGGGAAATGTTCCTGTCTATTTACCCACAAATCAAGTGGACAATTTGTCCTGATATGTTCTGTAGATATTTCCTGGGCTGGGATGTCAACAAAAAATACCTGTAGTTCTATTTTCTCATCAAACAGTTTGCCCCACATTGCAAGCAAAACACAAATTAATCGTTCTAGTTTTAGTAAACCAGAAAGAATTTCACTTTCTAAAATAAATGCAGGACATTCAGCAGGGCACAGCAAAATTGAGAAACATCAAATTTAAACTTTCACTTTCTAAGCCTGCTACTGTAAAGAGAGGCTTTTACACATGCATAAGATGCACGTACGTGGACATATTGTCTGTCTGATCAAACACACACAGTGTAAATCTATTACTGTAAAGCTATTGCATTCCTATGACTTTCAGAATACCCTCCCCACACATGCACATACACACACAGACACAAACACACACTGTAGTTGACGAAAACACTGTTTTATTAATGGCACAAAGAATCACATCCTGTTGTTTCAAACCAGCATACGGGCAAATACACTGGTGGGAAAGATCAGCGAAACAAGGGGCTGTGTTTTATGCTATTGGTTTGGTTTCTCTGGTGCTTGGGAAGACTAGTTCCTAAACCTCAATATTAGACAATACAAATGGCAATTAAAATTTTATAAAGAAAAATAATTCTGCGAGTGAATGCGTGTGCGTGTGCGTGTGCATGCGTGCGGATGTACCGTATGTGTCAATATCAAATGGTACAAGGAGTGATTCATCTCCCAGCGGTGACGCGTCAAAAGTGGAAGCAGTGGCCTCGACAGGCGTACTTGTGTGGGAGACGAAGGATGTGAAGGACAATGAACGAGCGGGCCATGGAGAGATCCTGTCCAAAGAGGGCATTGGAGGAGAGGCATAACCAACCCCAAAGTCACGGGCGGGTGGGGGGGTGGCGGGAAGAGTGTGAGGCACAGCCGATTAAACAGACAGAAAACACATTAGAAAAAAGGAGCCAGGAGAGGAGGAGATTGTAGGGAACCGTTAGTGATGAAAGACGCTCCTAGACAAATGATGGAGGTGCGGGATCCAGGGGTCAAGGGGTTATGGGTTGTTCCAGAAGGGTGGGCTCAAACCGAGCGAAGGACGTAAAAGTGTGAAGAACAGAAGGGTCTCATCGCCGGGAAGTGTCTGACAGCTTGTTACACCGCCTGCAAAACAAAGGCAGACCCCCTAGGACATATCTCCAACACATTCATGTGCTTGTGTGTGTGTGTGTGATGTGTGTTCTTGAACTTATATCCTTGTGAGGACCTCCACAAAAAGTGATTACTATTTCCATTGCTTCTACAAAGGTATTGTTTCTACGGCTAGGCTACATCTTTGCCCAGAAATGTTTCGGAACCCAATAAATATCTGATAAAATTCTACAGATAAAATCTGTACACAACTGCTCATTTCATGGCAGTAGAATATTAAACATGCCGCTCTTTTGAAGGATATTTTCTGTTAGGTTTCCTCCTTGTATTGTGCTCCGTGCTTTTTCTAATGAAGACACTGAATAATGCGCCTGTCACCAGAGCGACACAGCCATCCATTGCTAACATAAAATCTACATAAAACTGTAGTGTGGGTATTATCAGATAGATGCAACTAGCGCCTAGCAAGGAGAAACGACTGCAACAATATCTCCTCAGTTGTTTGCCAGTGCATTTAAGCCTGTGTATTCAATCAATTGTATCAGTGTATCACAGACCCTGACTATAATTCCTAAACATAAATAGCCACCAGTGTCTGCCTGCCCTTGAAGTGACAGACTTGAGGTGACTCTTTTTTTTACTTTTTTTACATTTCCAATACAACTGTGCCACATATACACTAAATACTGCAAGGCATTGATTAATTGTGATCAAAACTGATCAAGTTAAATGTATTATTTATATTCAACTGGTTGCTTTAGGTCAATTCCTTTCAATCAAAAAGCTGATTTAAACACAGCGCTCCAACAGTAGCTATGTTTACATGGACAAGTGTAATTTAATATTGTGATAACACAAAGTTGAGACGCCATGCCCCCCCCCCCACCCAACCCAACCCCATTTCATTTTTAAGACATTCTAACCTTACCTTTCTTCTCTGTTGCAGCAGTGACAACCTCCTCTTCTTCTCTTGCAGTTACATCTACGACCCGTCTGTCGCCGTGGAGGGGAGAAAGAGCGACCCGGCTGTCGGCTCGCTGTACCAGCCCCAGCGGCGAGCGGGTCATGGCGGGGCCCGGGACCAACCGGGCCCCAAGCAGAAGCAGGGCTTCCATAACCTGGGCTTCAGCCGGTCCAGCGACAGCACCCTGAAGCTGGAGGCGGACAACAACCACGTCAACCGCTTGCAGGGGGTGCTGCCACGACAACCGGACGGAGACGGCCCGTACATCATCCAGCCGGGCCGCGGGCCGAGCCAGGTGCCCATGTACCCAAGCGAGCGGGCGTCGTATGGGGGCGGGCAGCCCCCGCCGCCTCCGGAGGAGACGCAGAGCAGCTGGGAGCGTCCCACCAGCGAAATCTGGAGGTCGGGTAGCGGCAGCCTGTCGGCGGACGACGTGGACGAGGGGGTGGGCGGCACGCCGGAGTACCCGTGCGACACCGGGGATGAGGGCAGCGCGCTCTCTGTGGACGTGCACACCAGCACCACCAGTGTGTCCTCGGCGGACGACGCCAAAGATGGCCGCCAAGCGGCACAAACCCCAGAGGTGGAGAGCGGGATATCGGTGGCGAGGGGCGAGCGGGCCTGGGGTGGCGACACGGATAGCGTTACGGACTCGATGGTTGCGGAGGCGCTGGCTGCTCTGGAGGCCGCCACGGCCGGCGAGGACACAGAGTGATGGCTGTCAGTTGAGCGGAATGTTCCGAAATTTTGTTGTGTACTGTCACTCTTAGCTGACGCACTCCTGCAGATGATGCATCTTTGCTCTGACAACCACGATTAAACTGCCATTGCGTCATATCAAAGATGTAGCCGTTGTAACTTGTCGAACAATTTGGAATGCAGCCAGCAAATTGAAAGAAGTTTACAAAAATACAGATTTCATTTTTGGACTCGACTTATTGGAATTAGCTTTATATTTCCGCATTTTGTTTATTGTTTTGCTGACACACAGACCGACAGTGTGGGTCTTTCCTGTTGGCGTTGCCAACATGTTTTGCATAAAGCCACAAATGAAGAGATATTATGTTGGGAGACTGTGAATACTGACTGCAGCCATGTTCACCATGTGATAAGGTGCGTTTGATTCCGCTGTGAGGTGCCCCACACTTCCTAGCATTTGCTTGTACACTGTTTGCCATATCAGTACTGCCCTAGTTCCTAGGATACGTACTCCGGAGAAAACACTACAATACTATTTATATATGCATTAGGGGGAAAAGGGCGAGGGGGGGGAGTGACGTTATAATCAATTTGTTTAATATGTAGTCTAATGCACGGTCTGTTAGCTTGACAATCATTATCTTCATTAACAAAAGGTGGATGTCGCACTTAGCATTCAGTCTTAGTGCATACATTCATGGAGTGACTGCGTGATGAGAAAATCCATAGCGATTGCCATATCTCTCTATTTTGTTATGGTTTCACTGGAATAACCTTTACATCAACAAGAGTAACAGCATGTGGGAAGGTCAGCACAATGTTTTTATTTTCATGCCTTTGAACTTCGTATTTAAAATGCCTTCACTTCAACTGACATCGTTTAAAGACAATTACTGTAATGATTGGAGAAGTGAACCACACAGAAAACACTGTCACTGTTTATGTCACAGAACTGATGATAAATTATGTGTTGTAAGTAACCATACGATTAGTAAACATATATGAACATAACACGTTTGTGTAGTATGTTGTCTTTTATGATTATGATCCCTTTTATACATATTTTAAACATTTTACAAGGCAAGCTACAGTAGCTTAGCATGTGTTTTTGTGTATGTATGGCACTAATCTAGTATAGCTAGCTAAAGTAAATACCATATGGCAGTGTGTAAAATATGTATTAGAGGGGCCATAATCATGAAAGAAGTCATACAACATGATTATCAGTTCATATAAAAATGTACAAATTAGGGATGGCACCGATACAATACTGAGATCGGAAATCAGTCCTGTACTGACTTAAATAGCTGGATCGGTATCTGTGACAATTGGACAGTTGTAACTGATGCCTGGGGCAAATCCAATTAAATTAATTTACATGCGTATGTCTACTGTCAAGCCTTGTCTATACTACCCATGCCACGCTATCTGCAGCAGGTTTTTAAAATGCATCTAAGTCCTAACATAGAGATTACTTTGCAACTTCAAACTTAACTTCAAACTTAATTTAACACTGGAATCGGATCGGTACTTGGTATCGGCCGATACCCAAAGTGCCGGTATCGTTATCTGGACTGAAAAAACTGGATCATGCCATCCCTAATACAAATTATAGACTTAACAACATATTTGGTACAGATTCGTAGAAGCCCAGAACATCCGCTTTAGAAGTATATTCACCTTGTGGGGTTATAACATGGCCAAGTATTCTGGGACCATAATCCTTTATATTGGGTCAGGAATTTGTGTGGGGTTTTGCTAGTGACATTACGTAATTTAAAAGCTTTTTATGCACTTAGAATTAATTAATTGAGGCTTTTGCATGCAGGATATAAGAAATACAACATACGTACAATGGAATTTTAATTTTATGTCAGTCATTGTTTGCCTGCCAAAATCATTTCTACCCATATTGTCTGTATGTATTGTAAAATAAAGAAATGTATTTTACAATTATAGAGAAATGTAGACGTGTAAGTTGCTCAAGAGGGAATTTCTAAGAGTTTTATTTACATAATTTACAACCAAACAATATGCCATGCTTACATAATAATTGTATAACCTGGCAAATATTTGAATGTTTGTTAACAGTAGACGCTTCAAAGGCTCATGGATATCAGCAGCGAAAAACAAGCAGCTGTGAGATTTTACATTGCTCTAAAATATACATATAAACCCGCAAGCAAACATGCATATAAACACGCATAACGTGGAACCTCTGCCTCTGGATAGGTCTGCTGCAATATGCATGTTTACCTCTCTGAACTAGGCCAGTGTTTAAACATCGCTGTGACAGCAGCTATCAGTCTTGCCAGGCAGGTTGAGCCCTGGGGCCATGGCTAATGAACACCTTGGGGCATTACTGAGGCCACAAAGACAACGCCAGAGTCTTGGAAACCCGAAAGTCAAGCTCAAGAGATTGGCCTACTGGAAGCCCTGCGCCGCATGAAGGGCCATTACCTTGTCTGTGCCCCGTGCCACCGCACACGTAGGGGGGAAAACGGCCTGACTTTACTAAATTAACCCTGTTTGGACATTACCTCTTTATCTCTTACACCCTCCGCCCTTTCCTCTCTTTGCCCAGCGGCTGATTCCCGCTAACCAGGCTTTTCTGAGTTGCAGTGAGCTCTCAGACCGAGAGTGAATTTTGCCTTTGGTTCGACTTTGATCCTCAACATGCCCCAGGCTCGTGCGTCCTGCGCAGGCACAAGCTGTCAAGCTCAGCAGCGCCATGGAATGTCGGTTGGTCACCCCCCCCCCCCGCAAAGACAGTTGTGTTGGTCTCAGACATTTGGTAAACAACACTAAAATTACAGGTACGTACCACATGATCACTCAAGCCAGTGACGCACACGTCTCACACAATTGTGTTACAACCAACGCTCGTAGACTTGGCAGACTCCTCAATGGCGAAATAGCAGCCCTGATATGCTAAATGTCATGTTCTCACCCACTGTTATAGGTATTGTCAGCTAATAGGTTCAACGAACATCCTCGGTTTGCCATCTGCCCGTTCTCTGTACGGGTTGAAAAACACAACGATGTGGTGTTTCTACACAGCCCTAGCTCTGTAATTGTGAACACAAACAAAGTGGTGCAGACCGCACCACACAACACTATCCCAGGCATGGTGATGTGTCTTCACTGTTGGGGGCGGAGCTTCTGAGTGAGCATCCTATGGCGTTGAAGGGAGAGGGGTTTTTGTTTTAGAGTTCACAAATCAACATTCTTTCTTCAGGATGACCTTTCAGAAATACCTTTTAATGTTTGAAGCAGACACACAAAAAACACACACAAAAACACAAAAGTGCTGTCGCAGGAGGAGGGGTAGAGAAGAATGCGCACATGTAGGACTTGGGGGGCGGGGGGGGGCTGTAGCCCGGTAATGTTACCCACTTGTACAGCAGACTTCACCTTCACGGAGCTGGCCAAACCCTAGCTACGTTTACTGTATTATAAACCTATTTCATTCGTTAAAGTGACGTTGCGCTGGACCTCTTTGTGCCTACCTAGCAGTATTGGATTCCACACACAAAACCACACAGTGTCATGTCACTGTGATATGGTAGTCGAACAAGGTAGGCTACTGTACCTTCTGCCTGCAGGCTATTCTGGGACCTACATACACGTCTGCCTCTCAATGCAGCCGCAATAGTATTTGCATTTACAATTTTACAGGATGTGTTACGGTAATAGGACTACAGTAGTTCTACATTTTTGTGATGAAGCACTGAAAATGTATCGTATCATATATTGCCTCAGTATACATGCATTAATGTTAACTTTTTCCTCAAGGTTTCTTCAAAAGTCGGGGTCAGATTTCAATGTACAGTATGATTAAATATAATAACCTACGCGTTATAAAATAAATGTGCATACTGCATATGAATAGCCTACAGCTATTTGGACTGTAGCAGGACTATAAATACCCAGTACGTAACATATAATGGCTTGTAAGTAGACCTATACTGAAGACAAGATGGAAGTTAACTGACAAACTCTCAGCTGTTTAGTTAATGTTGGTGTCATAACTACAACGCTTCAGTCTCAAAAACCTTGGGACGCCACAGAACAATAGCAGCATACCATTTATTCTGTGGTTCGTGCATTTTAAACATTGGATATGTCTGTTGACATATCAGGATTTTTTACTGCCGGGCAGAAACACCAGCTCTACCGGATATACCGCATTCAGTAATCTGTATTATTCAGAGGGAGAGAAGCTGGTCGGTCAAATAATGCATTTGTCTTCAAAACAGTCAATTATTGGAGTTGAAATCAGTACACCGCCCCCTAAAACATGTACTCCTTCACATAACTATTCCTCCGAGTCTTATCTATTGCAGTCATAACAATTGCACAAAGAAATCCATTAGGCTACATGGCTTCAAATCTTATAGCCTACTGATAGCAGCATAAACATCTGTTGTTTCGTTAACAGGCAATTGGGCATCACAATTATTAACCACAATGCTCTGGTGTTAAACTACACAGCCTTAAACCAAATGAAGACAAAGGAGGTTTCTTTTAAAGGAAAAAAATTGGCTTTCTAGGCTACCTGACGGGGCAATTGTTGGCTTTGCTCCACTGTGTGTCAGGCTCAATTCAGTGAATATCCCTGGAGGTGTGCATGCTTCGTTAACATGTTTGGTTTTCTCAACGTTTGTTGGGGATCATGATGTCATCCTTAATTGCACCGTGTTAACTTGAAGAAGCTGCTCAGAACAGTAGGTTTATTTATAGTGGAAAGAACATTAATACCCTATGGGGGAGTGTTAAGGACACACAGGCACACACTATGTAGACTTTGACGCTCTCTCATTGCATCGTACAAGTTCAACTCTACTCTCCTTGGCTCAACTCCTTGAGAACGAGTTGCCTACAGAATGAAAAGTAAAATATGAACAAGGTGAACAATGTGTGGCTGCTATGATCGCCATAAGCTACAGGTTAAACAGTACAGAGGGGGGGGGTTTATTCCCCAGTTTCAAGTTAATTAGAACTACGAGACAGGTCAAAGGTTAGGGTCAGCTACAGGGTTGTGTGTGTAACAGAACATTTTATGAACAAAATCAAACCATCTTTATTATAGGCTAGGCGTTATTATAGGCTATACAACATAATAAACAAATGTCTGGCATGGTCCAATTATAGGCTAGGAAGGTGTTTGGCATAAAACTGTTCATTATAATTATGATCATTTAAGCAACATGGTAGAAGCCTACATCCACGTTTCAGCAGATTACAAAGCCCTTAAATGACAGCAATAACGGTCCCAGAACTAGCTTCCTTTAAACAAAGTTCCCAGGATACCTGCTAATGTTTAACCACGGTCAAATATTTGATTTAAATGTAGTTCCACTTATCTGACTGAAAGCAAAGCACAGTATATTAACTATTTATTTTACATACGTTCTACAATCATTCATTCAAGAGCCAACCGTATTGCTTTAAACACAATTCCTCCTATTACCTGCATCTAGAGATAATAACACCATGAGATTTAACCAAATGGTGTTTGTATTTTGTTCAGGTGGGCAGTTGAGTCACCTCAGAAGGTCATTGCACACACCCACACAATGACAGTCGGAAGGTGTTAAATATTGACTAACACCCCCTCCCTCCCCACCCTCCAAACACACACACACACACACAGGAAAATATTCCAACTCAGAAGAAAGGGTTTCGTCTTTATCTCGACGGCAAATAGCCCAGAATAGGGTGACAGGATGGGACACTTAACGCAGGCATCACATGGGAGCTATGTAGCCGAGAGGCCTAAATAATTCAGTGGCAGAGATAAATTCTACTGTTTATGAATCGGCTGAGCCATTATTATTATTTATACGGCACCGTTTTAACAGCATATCATTTTCCACTGCTCGCTTGTTCGGACCGAGGCAGAGAAAATGCAAAGAAGGATGTCACCGGCGTGTTCAAAATAAGATCTAGAGCAAACACACACGGCTGTAGAGTCAATATTTGCATCACGTCCTCCTATACAGCCTCACTTGATTCCAAAAGGCTTACCACTCCAAAGTCGTAGTACGTGTTCATTACTGCGTGTTGGTTTACTTAAAAAGAGCACTGGTGTTAAACTGTGTGTGAGGGATTTTTATGCCTCTCGTCGCTTGCAAATGTTCTCACCAATTTAAACTGACAGTTTAAAAGTCAGTTGTCCTCCTGGCTGGAAGTCAACAGCGACAAGTCACTCAGAAGCCTCGTTTTGGTTTCACAATACCAGTCCGGAAAGACTGGTATACTATTTAATTGACCTTTACAAGAGACCTGGCCATGGTAGCAGTTGTACAGAAACATAGCATATTAAATATACAACATGATATACTGTATAGCCTATAACCTATATAAAACCTACAATAAAACAAAATAACTATTCAAAGACAGTGGTCTCACAGTGGAAAAACAATCACACACATCCTTCACCACATTCTTTATGACGCCTTTAAATTCATCAATGGATATAAAACTGTTTCATTTCATATATATTTCCTATATACAGTAGTAATAGCCTACAAAATATCTATGGTGAAGTTCGGTCATGTCCTGTGTTTCTATTTTTCAGCGTTCTGGCTACAATCACCTACTCACACCCTTGTTATTACATCTGATCTTATGATTCATTCATTCATTACAATAAGGCCATTTAGCGGTTGCTGAAGCTGTCGAATAGTGTCACAGGAGCAGATAGGGGCATCATGATAGGGCCACTCCGGGGCTCAAACCCACGACCTTCCGACTAGAAAGGTCACAAGTGTGTTTTTTGTTTCGCACCATTTCACAATTCCGTTCTACGTTAACGATAATACGGGTTGGGGATCTGTGATGGCGTGAGAAGTATATGGGAATACAATTATAAAATAACTGGACAAATGTAGTGAACTTCAACAATAGGCCAGTGGTCTTCAACATTCTTCATGACAAGTACACCTTGGCTGATTGTAACACGGTATAAAGACCCCCTTTTCACATATGGTGTAAAATATGTTGTTGGCGGGCCAACAATAATGTGTAGTGCGGTCTATCTTTCCATGCATAAAAGTAAGGCATTTACACCATTCAAATAAGACATATTTATATGTTTATAGCCAATATTATATGCTTTAATGCAACATTACACAGTACAGATGTTTTACAGTTGGTAAAGCGGTCTACATCACATTTCATGTCAAATGTATACTAGGTGTCAACGTTAGACTCAAATTGAAACCTAGCTAGGTTAATCAGCTTTATTTCTCTATTTTGTTCACTTTATGATGATACAGAACATAAGCTACAAAAAGTACAAAAGGCATATTAAATTCCATTTTAAAAATAGCACAGAAAAGAGAAAAAAAACACAGCTGGCAGGTTTTTAACTGTCCAGACATGAAATCAGGAAAGCCGATTGAAGAATGTGTATATTTCTAGATAACAACAAACTTCAAACAGACATTCACAAACACACACACATTTCAATTATTAAAACATTAGAATCCCTTTACAAGAGCATTGCTTTGTCCTAAATTTGATATTGTCTTACAAAAACTGTATATTACACTTGAAACAGAAATAAGGGCACAAATGTGGCTTTTATGGGTATCAATTTTGGATTAATCACAATCTAAAGATATATATATATATACATACATGTATTTACACATACATATATATATATACACACACATATATATATATACACACACATACATATATATATATATATATATATATACACACATACATATATATATACACACATACAT
>JAODUH010001334.1:0-12881 GCA_027564835.1 Typhlichthys subterraneus
GAGATGTACTGGCTGTAGGTAAGATATATTAGCTGTAGGAGAGATGTACGGCTGTAGGAGAGATGTACGGCTGTAGGAGAGATGTCTGGGCTGTAGGTGAGATGTACTGGCTGTAGGTGAGATGTACGGCTGTAGGTGAGATGTACTGGCTGTAGGTAAGATATATTAGCTGTAGGAGAGATGTCTGGGCTGTAGGAGAGATGTCTGGGCTGTAGGAGAGATGTACGGCTGTAGGAGAGATGTCTGGGCTGTAGGAGAGCTATGCTTTCCAGTGCAGATCTTAAACAAACAGGCAGCCATAATGAGAGGACAAAGCCTTGCATCAGCTCACAATACCAGGCCAGATCAGCCTAGAGTTGTTCCCATCCCCTTAAAGGACCCATTATGGAAGGAAAAAGGTAAAAAAGTAGAGAATAATATATTATACAGCATACAATGTGTCAGAATTACCCATCTGAATATCCATTCTTATCTGTAAAGAATCAGAGGTTGTCGCTGATCTATAATTAGTTGAACCTGACACTAATTAGAAATGCTGTTTGCTCTGCCACTTTAGATTAGAGTGAATGGAATATTTTCCTTAATGCGGTCGCCATGCCAATGTGAAGTGAGCGGGGAATTCCACAATCCCATCTTGAATCTTGGCTTCTCTGAGGATGTGATAATTTATACGTTTACAGTATCTTCTTGGTCAGGTTAAGGATTAAGGATATGTTTATTTACATGTATGTATAATACGATATGTATAGTTTAAAATAATGCAGTGAAATACATATTTTATTTGGATTGCTTTACTAAATAAGGTTAATTGACTACAAATATTAATTTTTAAGGTCTCCAACCACAACACTTATGGATTGGATTATTGACAAATGCTCATTGGAAGAATTCCCACAGCCAATTTGCATTAAGGAAGCCCTTAAATCCACTTCCATGTAGCCTACGTTCGCTCTGTGCAGTACATGTCATTGTAGACAGCATGCTCGAGAGCTAACAAAGTAAAAATAATCTTTGCTATTTGGATGTAAGGCTTCTGTTAGCCTGCATTACAGTAGGTTTGCTTTTATGGAAGCGTTAAACACACTCCCTTAAGACAAAAAGGTTACAGACATTCTTAGGATGCACGTATTCTTTGAGATACTGTATATACCAGCCCAGCCATATACAGGTCACATGATAGAGAACTTATGAGGCGTTTATGGAATGGACACAAAACATCACATTTAGATAGTCAATTAACAGAAACAAAAGTATAAATGTAAATAATAAAACCCGAAAATGTTAACACTAGAACTACCAAGAGGGTCATACAATTTAGCTACTGTATGTTGAAATAAATCCCATGTAACTATGGGACTTGACATTTCCTAATTTTGTGTATATTTTATTTTAACAATATTATTTTAACAAATTATGAGTATTTTTTACCTAGAATGACCATAAGCACTCAAACATAATTTTAAATAATCAATAGCATTTCTAAGAATAAATTTACCTGCAATGTTAGGATAGGATATGTAAAAATACATTTATAGTGATTGTTTAAATTATATGCAAATCATGTTTGAGCGGTCAGAATTACCACTTATGGCCATTCTTAGTTATAGTATTCCGGTTGTGCTGGTAGCAGAGGGAACACGGGGTGTGCGAGGCTGTCGGCCGTTAGACCAGCTGCACCATGATCCCAGATCACCACACCACCGCGTAATATACCACAACCTTTATAAAAATGTCAGAAAATAACAGCTTTGCGAAGCGTCTTCATTAAGTAAAAAGGTTGACGGAGACCTTTTTTCCCCCTCTCCTCTGCAGAGCATTATTAGCTACTGCTGCTCTGGGAGTCCACAGCATCTGCCTCTACTACTGACTCCTGGCCTGTTCAGCGAGCCCGTGTTTATTTATTCTTAAAGGCATAGTCAGTGACTGTGAGCTAATACACTGTTTGGCAGATTCACCAAATATCTTCTTGCAGTCCGCTAGCTTACTGTGCTCTGTGCACAGTGAAAAATCTGGCACTCTACATAGGAACACAAACAAAGTGGCAAACACTCGCACACAACACCATTGCCCTAGCCTTTGCAATGCGTTTCCAATGTGTGGGGCGGAGCTTCTGAGGGAGCACCGTGTGGCATTGAAGGGAGAGGTGTTTTGATGTGTTCAAAGTTTAAAGTTAACAGTAAGGGCTGGTTCATAGTCTACACAAGCTAGGTGGACGCGCATGCAAACGAAAGTGCTACGTAGTTATTTTCAGCGGCGTGTCAGTTGGTGCGCTGAGCCTTTTCAGATGAAACTGCAGGCACGCGTTTGCGTTTTTGCATTACAAAAAATAGGACAACATGTTTTGCTACGCAAGTATGCATCAAACCCTCCTTGAGAAGTTTGACGTGTTCGCGTAGCTTGTGTAGACTATGAACCAAGCGTTCCTGAGAATGGCTGACCTTGCCTCTTAAGCTCTACATAAAAAGAAAGGCTATTTTATTTACATAATTATTTTATTTTACTTGATAGCGATGATGCAATTTACTGTAACATTGTTCCAGTACAAGCCTGAGACTAATGTGTAGCACATAGAGTTTATAGCTAATGCTAATTTTAAACTGTTGTACCTAGTTGAGGTTTAACCTATAAGAAAAAAACAAATACAGTATATATAACATTCCATAACACTATACATACATATACAATTTAGGGGCTGTGTGGTTAGCTGAACCAGTGAATCGGACGTGGCTGTTCTGCTTGGGCTGATGTGTCTGAATGAGAGTAAACAAAAGTGTTTAGAAGCATGGAGGAGGGTAGGTGGCAAGATCCACTCTGTCAGGCTGGGAGGATAAGACCCATTCGCACAACACAAGGCCGGTTTTAAGACGGGCAGGTTTGGGCTAAATCTCCTGTGGCATCTGTCAATACTACATTTGACAGACCACTCATGATTTACTAACTTAAAAAATGTATAACATTTCTACATTTCTTAAATTTCTTTCAATGAATAGTTGCTAATTCTTGTTGCCCTATTGACACCTATTGCAAAGGGGTGTTGTTTCTTTCTATGTGAAATGTAGGCTGTACAACCCTTTGAGACTGTAATGTGATCAAGGGCTAGATAAATAAACTTGACTTGACTTTAAGGGTTTTGTCACGGACTTCAAGAGGAACACAATGGCTTAAATACCAGCACACGAGACAGACCAGTGGATATAAAGAGGGTCAAGTGAAACCAATAAGACATGGGGTAGGAACAGAGATGCAAGCAAAACATGGAACACAGTATTGGAGGCTACAGTATGAAATTCTATAGGACCTCCCCGAGAACGCACTCCCTCTGAGGAGAAGAAACAAAGGGAAATAATACAGTAAATCCGTGGACCTCCCCATTGACCTGCATGGAATGTTGTGTCGTTCTGTGTCATATACATAAAGGGTGAGATGTCCCCCACCCCACCCCTTCCAAAAGTTAAACGCGGATGTGCCGTCCGCTGGAACCTCTCTGTTCATTCCAGTTTCTCTGGCGATATGGCCAAAGGGACAGATGGAGAGATTTGAGAGCTATAGCTGTGCGTTGTGCCAGACAGACCAGGCAGAGCCTGGAAGACAAAGAGAGACAGCAGATATTTAGCGGGGAGAGCAGAATTGCAAGAAAGGGGGGGATGAGGAAGGAGTAGGAAGGGGATTAAAAACCTATTGATCCGCCTCTGCAATCGCCTCTCGCATTATATGAAGCCATGTTTACATCAGGCTCTAGTGTGGGGAGCCAGTTTGGAGGGTGGGGCATGATTCTAGAAAATAATCGAGCAAGCATCTAGCCAACTATCACAGTCGAATCCCCCGCCTTGCCTCTCACCTCCTCCACCCACTTATCTTTTTCTCATTTTCTTTCAAACCTTCTCCTGCATTTTCTCCCATCCTTTTCCATTTCTTTTTTTAGTCCGTGTGCTGAAGTTGAGGGGTTTCTGAGGGCTTCTGCAGACCCCCTGCTGCCACAGAACCCTTAGTCTAAGAAAGAGAACGGTGTGTCACCCTGTCATTATATTGTCAGGGTCATGCAAACTCTAGCCTTTTATTCTTCTGGAAATGAACATTAGTTAGCAAGATAATGTTCACATTTACTTCTATACATGCCTTAACTACAGTGCAATCGCACCAACTGATAAATCTGCTCTATTCTTTCTGTTGAGGTGCCCGCGTCACTAATCACATTGACCGTGGAAGCACAAAGTTAGCATATCCGTCGACTCATATAGCCAGCCTACTTGCGTAAAGTCTGGGACACAGCAGCGCTGGCTAACTACGCCAAGATCATTGACGCACACAATACGTAACTCAATGACCAGAGCATGACGTCAGCCTTATATTGACAAATTTGTCAGCGTCTACGTCAGTCTAGCTGTTTCCAGGTCTTAAGTCTGCTAAGGAGGTTACTGCTTAAAATATTTAAATATAAATATAGTGTCAATCTTAAAGTAGCCTACAGGGATCCAGTGTATCAGACGTTCAGCACGAGTTGCTTATGTGATGTTGTGTTGAGAAGAGGTTGAGACTAGCATATCTATAAACCAGTGGTTTAGGCAACACGGTGGCCCAGTGGAGCATTATGGCCTCACAGCAAGAAGGTCCCGGATTTGAACCCCGGTCGTCCCGTGTGGAGTTTGCATGTTCTCCATGTGTCCGCGTGGGTTTTCTCCGGGTGCTCCGGTTTCCCCCACATCCCAAAAAAAACACGTCAGCTTCACTCTCTCCTGCCAGTGTCATGTGACCAGAGGCACTGGCTATATCTGGAGATGGTCCCCAGGCGCTGCACAGCGGCTGCCCGCTGCTCCCTTGAGGGATGGGTTAAATGCAGAGAACAAATTTCGCTATGTGTATGTGACAAGGTCAAAGTTCTTATAGACAAGTTTGACCACTCGGCAGCCATCTTGGTAAGGTCAAAGTTCTTATAGACAAGTTTGACCAATCGGCAGCCATCTTGGTAAGGTCAAAGTTCTTACCAGAGACACCGAAGAGAGAAAATTGATTATAATTGAATCAGGTCAAAAACATTGAACACAATTGTTTGTGCAGGTACTGTATGTGCACACGGGTGCGTATGTACAGTAGTACTAGTGTGCTGCACTATAAAGATATACGCTGCTCAAAACGGAAGGTTTTAAAATATTTAGAACAAAACAGCTAGCTCCTTCACACTATGACTTCATAGCATGTGTTTGTGTGCTGTGACATAATAGCACTATTACTGCATAAGTGACAGCACTGTGACACCAAGTACATTATTGTAAAATACAGCCCTATTAGCAAAACACAGCTGTCGAAGTCAAACCTGAATGTGACATATTTCCTCTTATAGGAAAAACACATCTTATTTTCAGGACTATCCAGACACTGTCTTTCTGAGGGAAGTTTGCGTTTCCACGGTGATTACTTGAGGGAGCTATGCCAGTTGTTTGTTTAATTGGCAGCACCTTTTTGTGTCTGCAGATTGAAACCCACAACAGCAACTGGCGCATGACAGTCGCTACGTGAAACTCTATTAATCTAAAATAAACAAGACCTCTATGCGCTCACTCATACTTTAGAGAACTGTCACACAAAGTGTACACATATTTGAAGGACACAAATAGGATGAAATTGATGGCTTGCTGACTGACAGCTAAATTATGCTGAAATGTAGAACATGCTGAAAAATGTACAGCTCTCCAAGTCATGACAAATTAATCTGAATGCCAAAAAAACGAAACATTTCTGTTGTTTTTCCAGGTATTTGTGTTTTTGAAAGCGTCTGCTTGTGTGTGTGTGTGTTTGCGTAAGCGCATGTGTGTGTGTGCGTGTTAGCGTGTGCTCATGGATGTGTGTGTGTTTAGTCCCAACACCCCTGATGTCATTTCCGTCAATGAAAAGCAAAGAGAAGTGCTTATCGTTGAGATAGGTTGTTCAATTTCAGCCTTGTATTGAACAAACCCCGTCAGACAGAATGACCAAGTATCTGCCCCCACCGAGCTGCACACACAAGATGTTCTAGGATGGTCTGGAGACGGATGGTTCTAGTATTTGGCAGTGCCTTCTGTGTTCACAAGATGTCACAAGCCCCCACACCCGCCGACCGCAGATTCATCTAAAAAAAGGATCAAACTTCAACAAACTGTTAAGTCTCAGCAGTAACAACAAGGCAAACTGTAGAACTGATTTCTGAAACACAGAACAAAGATAATTGTTATGTGCCTTTGGTCTTAAAACAAATATTCTACTTCATACAAAACACTATTATACAGAATATATTATATATTTTTTAAGTGAGTCAGGATAAAAGTGTGTTGCACCACGATTCCTTTGTATGCCCTACATATATAAATATGCATATCGGGTAGGCCCACTATATATTACAGTAATAATATGGAGAAGGCAAGCTCATGTCCTTTAGCCAAAATTGTTGCAGGACTGCGACAATCACAATGGTAGTGACTTTTCATAACCCACGAAGAGGAACCCTCTGTCGTCATCAGAGACATTAACATTCAATGATTATACAATTGTATTCATAACCACACATCAAAAAAACAGAGCAAAACATTGCACAGTATAAATGCAAGGCATTTTGTCGCTCAAGAACACATACATAAATGGACAAATGAGCACAAATGAAACACATATGATTTCTTAATCAAATGTATAAAACGGTTAATGTTACATCTGTGTTCAATGGCATTGTAAATACGTTTTTGGGATTTGTTTTGTTTCTTCAATTGACATGTTGCTGTACAACAACATGATGCAAAGTCTCGCGGGGCAGATTTAATTCTGTAATTTAGAAGTAACGTAATCAAATAGCGAGATTGTTTGGTTTAAAATCATGACTTAGAGCTGCGTGACTTGATTTTATTTAAAGACTTTGTATTACTTTTAGGGGATGTGAAATGGGACAAGGATGTAATTGCTTCACATCTAATTGATTATGACTGTTAATTTCATGCTTTTCATTTATTGTGGTACTATAATTGAATGGTGGACATTTTAAGCTGCCCTCTTGGACAGGATGCTCTTGTAAAAGAGATTTCAATCTCAATTAGTATTTTACCTGGTTAAATTAAGGTGTATATATCATTATCTGCTCAGGACGCCATCACTCCACAAAGTTTTTGCTGCTATAATAATGTTTGAAATATCGTATAGAACATCTTTAATATATAGCGGGAGCTTTAGCTGAAAGGAGGTGGCGGTTTCTCCACCGCTCCACCTTCAAGTGCCTGCATACAGAATGCGTACCTGCAACCCCATGGGGAAGCTATTGTGTTTTGTGATGGATGTTTCCGAGTGCAGAACAGCCTGGCTGCTGGCGCTTTAAATCACTCTGTTCATTTAGGTCTGTGTCAAATTGATCACTATGGTTGTAGAAGCACAAACAGCCTCACCTGAGAGGGAATAGGTGGTAAACCTGGTGGTACGCTTATGCAGCACCTGTCAAAGCATACAAAGAAAACGCTAAACACAGTACAATGGAAACACTTCTTCTGTGGCGCTTATTAACGTGGACATAACCTTGAGTCTGTCTGCAAAACAGGTGAAAACATATCGCAATAGACAAATATGCCGCTATTGGGGTCGTTTTAGCAAAAGCCATGATGCCTGCTGACCTGACTGTCATCCATCTGGGGAGGCGTACATTGACACTGTTTTAGAAGGGCGGGCGCTTTCAAGAATAGCTTGGCATGTGATTGGACGAACCTGTGAACCAGCAGAACCTGTTTGTAATGCAGTCTTGCAGTAGGGAAGTCGAGGGAAGAGTGAAAACATTATTTCCATTGAGAAAAGTCTTTGCTCTTCTAGTAAATTCTAAGAAAACTGATGCTACATTGCGTCATCTACTAACCTCTGTAGGATCCACCATTGTAGTTTTTGAGATGTTTTCAAGTCGCCATCGTCACACCTAAACCACGCCCTTGTACGATGCTGATTGGCCACACACAAGGTTTACCGGCTATGATTTCCAAGCCTCTCCAGACTGATTCTTGCGGCAAAGTCAATCTCGATCTCTCGAGGCTACATGGCCGCAACCATTACAGCACCGCTTCCATGTTGAGGGAATTCTATATTTTTTTTCTTTTGTTGACACACCATATTTATTTCTGTATGTTGTCTACTCTAATGTACAGTATACTTTAGGTCTATTGCTGCTGGATGTACAAGTGATGTTTAAATATGGGATGTATAGTGCTGTGGAAAGGAATTTCAACTTGGGGGACAATAAACCAACTAACTAACTATAGCCAAAGAGCACCACACAAAGCTGTGTCCTAGTCACTTATTGTACTTATTCTACTCAAATGTCTGTGCTGGATAGTGGGAAAGAGGTGGGCTTTATGATATCTACCTTATTCCTGAGCGACCTACTGTATACTGTATGTTCGCCGCCATGACAACCACTTCCGGTCAAGGCTCAGACTGCACAGAGGAGACCGTGAGCACATGGAGATCGTCCATCCCCCTCGGGGAATCGAACCCCGATCTCCCACGCAGAGAGCGGACGACAAAAACCCCATGGGCCCGTGGGCCCTGGCCTGCTTCGCCAGAGCATCCTATGAGGTGTCGGAGAGTGAGGATTAACACCACACAGCTACCTGCTGGCCACCGTTACACTTGGTTGGCTGTACCAACAATGTAAAGTCTTTTTCTTATTTATAATCAGAGATTTTTAAACAAATTAATTTGAGCAGAGTGCAGTTGTCAGGCACCGTATTTTTTACATTTTATTATTATTTAGCACCTATTGATTATAATTTGACTATAATCTGGTCGCTCATTCTGCCATTTGAGGCCAGAAATAGCGGCCTTCATAGACCGTTTCGGTTATTTTTTATCATACTGTATATATAGTTTATGGCGTTGCGTCGGGACCATTATCCACAATGCTCTAGAACTGTACACCAATTTCTTATTTGAGTGTTTTCACAGAGATTTAATGGCATGATTAGGTCTGTTAGTGTTAGTCTGTTAGACAGTGTAATATAAGATGGGGATAAATAAAAACAAATATGTAGACATCTAAGACTGAAACACCATTCCTACTGGATGCTTGAATGTGCAGTATCGGTTTAACAAGAGGAAGATTGTTTACATGTGCGATTGTGCGTAAGTCTTTGCTTATGTACTGATGCATGCATCTGTAGGTTTATGGCACAGCAATATCTTTGAAGATTTTACTTCCTCTTCCTCTCCTCACGCAATAATATTAGATTCTGTTTGAAATTGCTTTTTGAATATTTTAAAATATTGTTCAGTGGAATTAAGTACACCCACGAAGAATTCAATTTGCCAGCTAAAAATGAAAAACATAATGAAAAGAAAAAAAAAAGTTAATAATTCAAAGCCCATTCTGTGGAACAAGCAGTCAACCAATTACTGAGAGACCAATTCTGGTTGCTCTCAACTGTTCAGAGAGAATGAGACTCACGTGACATGGCCTGTAGCACACACACTTGCATGATCACACACACGAGCACACAAACACACAAACACAAATAGGCCTCTTTTTCATCCTCTAGTGTTAGGCAGCCTCTAGCAGATTGGATGCAGCTTTGCGGGCGGTGAGTTATTAAGATGTGTCCGATTGCGGCTGCGCTGTGGGATAAGGTCTTCACCAAGGAGCTCACTTCCCAATGTGAGTAATTAGGCTGTGTTTCCAGTGCTGTGGAGAGACAGGTAGCAAGTAGCAAGCATCTTGGAGGAGCATTAGCAGTGTGCTGAGCGGGATCCTGACGGACAGAAGATAGCAAGAGGCTTTTCATTGTTTCTTGCTGCGAGTGCTATAGGAGTCGAGACTCAGCTCGCCTCAACTCTTACAGCCAGTCCCTCTACTGTATGCCCATATGTGCATGGCATTTGAATGCACAGCATGATAAGCAGTTACAGTGTTTCTTGCGTTGTTATTTCTGTTGGACGACGGAAAATTAGAGTGTCAAATATGTTTGTGAAATGGTAAACACCATTAGACATTTTGCTCCAGGAAATAGAAACAATTTATATTGTATATACCTCCTTAGAACTTCCTCCTTTTCATTATTTGGGTTTTTATTTGCAGAAAAGAGACAGCTATAAAGTAAAGTCTATTTTTTTTAATCAAAAGTTACCCGTAGGCTACCAGACACGCTACAAACATGCAAAAGCACAAAGTACAATCAATCACAGAATCAGAATGGATGACTAGTAAAATGTTTCTTGAAATAGTTACGCTAATTACATAAATGTTGCCATTTGCGGTGTCAACATAATATAAGTGAATATCAAAAACTGATTACAAAAGAAATACATTATTTGATTACCACTGCAATTATCAAATAATTCCCTTGAATGAAGCAATTTATGAATAATAATGTAATTTATTTTTAAAGAAAACATTCATGAGCTTTCATCTCTTTTTGCAATTAATTACTCTGTTCATAATGAAATTCATAACTTTAATCTGCCTAAAAGCATTTTATGAAATAACTGTTTTTATTCACAGTTCTGCTTTATATTATTTTGCCTTTGCCTGTGGAAATGTCAGATGCAGGATATTCCCTTGGAATGTGACCCATGTTGGATGAGACTATATGTGGTGACAACTCAAACATGAGAAATTCAAATTCAAACTGATTAATTGTTCCACAAGCCATGGCCTTTAGCATGGTCTTGGGATGAGTCTGCTTGTTGTGGGTGTGCGTGCATGTGTGCGCATGAGAGCGAGAGAGAGAGAGAGAGAGAGAGAGAGAGAGAGAGAGAGTGAGAGAGAGAGAGAGAGAGAGACATTGTGTGTGTGTTCTGACCTCAACAAACACACAGCCATGCACGCATCCCTGCGATTGCTTGAAGCAAACTCTCGTCATTCCTGTTGGACATGGTGTTTCCTCAGAGGGCAGATGGGGAGCGAACTGCATGCAGGCACCTTCACCGCTACAGGTCTACAGAGGCCTCCAGCTGCTGATCTCTGACTCAGCTGATCCAGTGTGGCTCCTGCAGCTATAGTGTGGAGTTCAGAGACGATGCCTGAGAGCACGGACAACACACAGTTCATGACAGTAGCATCTCACGCACTTAAAGGTGGGATCAGGGATGCTGCAGAGAGATGGTGTTGTGTGGTGAGGTCTGCACCACTTTGTTTGTAGCCCTATTTACAGAGCCAGGGCTGTGTAGAAACACCAGATTTTTATTTCAGCGCGCACACAGAACGGACAGCTAGCGTACCGTTCACCCTCCAGTCAGTGTGACCAGGAACCTGACATGCCAGAGGAATTGTTGACACACGTCCATCTGGGGAGCCGTACATTGAAACTGTTTGTGAATGGCTGTACTTTCAAAAAAATATTTGACAGTTGATTGGATGAACCATCTGGTCGTTTTCGCTGTTGACACCATGGTCGGCACACCTAAACCACGCCCGTATAGCTATAAACACGATGCTGATTGGAAAACTACGCCCGTATAGCTATAAACACGACGCTGATGAGAAAGTTCAGTTGCTACTCGGACACATTCAAAATGATTCCGAGCCTATCCTGACTGATTCTCACTGCGAAATTAAACTGAAGCTAAAACTGAGCGAGACCATACTGATCTCGCGAAGCTATGTGACCAGTGACACTGGATTCAACCAGGAGTTGGTCCCTGGGCACTGCACAGGGGCTGAACACTGCTCCCTTAAGGGATGAGTTAAATGCAGAGGATGAATTTCGCTTCATATATGTGTATGTGACAATAAAAGGTACCTATACCTTTACCCAACCATTATGGTAAACTTACTTCCTGTAGGAAATATGATTTACTCATTGACGTACAAGAATGCCACTTATATATACACCAGGTGGTTGGGGTGGTCGACTCCCAGCCGAAAGGTCTGATCCCGATTAAGCTTGGTCTACATGTTAGCATCCTATAGTATAGAGAAAAATGCCTACTGCTTCTTAATACTACAAACTATATTTGACAGATAGCAAGCCCCACCCCCCGTAGTTACTGTAACTAGGTTGGACAAAACCGCATAGTAGGCTGTAACAGGAAAACTGAGTTTCCATCGGATTCCGAACTTGCTCAACTGATATACGGACAGGACAAAAAGTGGCGGGGCTTGGGATCGGTCAACTGTACTCAATGCACGTAGCTTGGGAATAAAGTACCTGCTAAATAACTTAAAGTAGCCTAGTTGTTTATTGATTTGTATGCGATGTAGCATATATGTTGCCGATGCTGAGGTTAATCTGATGTAAATGTAAATCTACAAGTCATGAGTTATCATCATGCCATGGCTTGAGGTTAATTAATGTTTAAATTGTGGAAGATTCTGAAAAAAAAACATCAGTTGCATTAAAATAACCCTGTGACCCAGTGTGATATAGTATTTACTATAAAACTAATAAATACATAAATAAACCTAATACATCTAATACTGCTTAAACTGGCTGCCTGCTATGCTGTAGCATAAACTTGAGTATTTTATAAATAAATGACTTAATATGCTGTATATATAATATCTATTCCATATTTATTCAATGTCCTCAGCAGTTTCCGTGACATGCTGAAGCAAACAGATAGCAGGCATAATTTTGTGTATGATTATTACTGTCAGAAACGTCTCTCCCTCAAGGTATGCACTGGGACGGGCAGAGCTCCTGTTCATGATTATAATGGAAGCACTGCATTATGAGGGCAACATTAATCACCCTGCCCAGTATACATTCATAACATGCACACAGTGTTCCTGCTCTGGTACGTGAAAATGTTTACATTTCCATGCTTTCACCTACAGTTAATAGTGAAGGAGTGGTGGCCACATTTCTCCACCGTATACAGTGTTTAGGACCAAGATTCCATTATGAAATACGATATGTTATTTCTACCCATATACAGTGTTTAGGACCAAGATT
>JAODUH010001335.1:0-12879 GCA_027564835.1 Typhlichthys subterraneus
GTACAATCACTACTTTACATTGCAGAAAAGTGTAATTTCTTCATTGTTGTCACATGAAAAGATATGCTCACATATTTCCAAATATGTGAGGGGTGTACTCACTTTTGTGAGATACTGTATGTACCAGCTTATTGTTTGCTTCTACAGCTAACAATTTTGGAATAAAACTCATGTGAGTAATATGTTTTAAGTTATTTGATGATTTTTGTTTGTCGCTAATTCACAACATCCATCCAGAATGGCTAAATACGGCCATAATGGCTGGAACCCAAGCCAACTTTGGTGCACCAAAGGTCGACCAATATGCCACGTAAGTCCCGCCTGGGTCTTACATCTTGGTACAATTTATCACTCAAAAATAATATGATCAGGAAACATATGATCAGATACTGTTAACTTCTAGAATATATTTTGTTTGGCCAACAAGCATCTATCCTGCCGAAAACCAAGTATTCGACCAATCATTGCACCGTATTCGCTCTCCCTTGGCTCACCCACCTACTTAAAAGATATTAAGACAGAATGTGGTTGTCATTTCAAAATGCGCTTGAGAGACACCGATATGGTATCCCTTTGCAAATCAGTATTGAAAATATGATTTTGTGACTTATTGTGATATTAAACCTAAGTTTGCATGTGCTTAAAACATTTGTAAATATTGAGTATTTCTGGCCGACGCGTAATGTCAATAAAAGTTATTTCAAGCTAACATTACCACAGATGTATGGACATTCAGTTGGCTCAAAAGTGGTAGCAGTTCACTTTATTTGATAGTGAAGTAAATTAAATGCAATGTAAATACTAAAAATAATTACACTTTTCTGTGCAAGCGTGACACATGTATGGACATTCAGTTGACTCAAAAGTGGTAGCAGTTTACTTTATTTGATAGTGAAGTAAATTAAATGCAATGTAAATACTAAAATGTATTACACGCTTCTGTGCAAGCATGATACACATTTTACACACAACTTGTTGACTCGGATCTGCTTAGATCAGGTGCATATGTGCTAATAGGGAAATACTTACACAGCACTGCGTAATGCTCCACGAATGTCAGACCAAATGTCTTTCATAAGAGTTACTCAAAAGTTTAAAAGTTTAGTAATTGCCAAGTCTAACGCAATGAACCTACGGTAATTAAGCTGTGTTGCCTAGATGCTAAATACAGCAACACAACAATGTGTAGTAATGCTAATATTCCCTATGAAATTTTTACATAATATAAACATCCTGTATAGACTAACTAAGAGCATTTGCTAAGAAGAAAAGGATCTCTATTCTACACTGTAGCCTTCAGTACAAGTAGTGGAATAAACATACAATCTGTATCTAATTACACAAAAAATAGAAATGTATTTAAGTTATGTACTTATCAGTGTGAATCTTATAATTGTTACATTCTTCTTAACTCTTATTTCATTGTATTCTTCCACACCTAATTACTCCTTCACCCCTCAACCTACACACCTAACACAAAAGTCAAAATAATCAGTAGGTGTCACACTTTGTGGTCTGCAGAGAGAACCTTGGCCAAAGCACTTTGCTGTTCCAGGACCCTTGCTATCATTTTCTGTGTAAAACCCCATTGCGCCAGTCTGTCACCACTCTTTTCTTCCAGCTGTGAGAGAAGTGGTCCAAAATTTCCTGCATATCCCAGTAGCCCTGTTAATGCGCTGAGAATCAGATTTTAGAGCATTCTCTGTAAATTAGAAGAGGGTGACGGGGGGGGAGGGGGGGCGGCTAAAGAACTATTGTTTTACTTGTCAGGCTGGAACAAACATCTGAAGCAAGCTGAGCAATAAGAGTATGTATTGTTAATTTTAGTAAGATTAAAGTGCCCAGGACAGTACTGACAAGGCAATACAGGTCTATACAGTATTACAGTATTTGAGTTCAATCGTATGACCTAATCTGTGGAAGTGAGCGATATAGGTTGTTTCTAATCTACCATATAAATATATAAATGTTTTCAGGTGTATAAAATAACGTTGTAATAATATAGATCAAATAAATGTAACTTACCAATGGCAAGGTGAAGCCTATGTCCAAAACAATGGACCCTTGTCCAGTCATTCAGCTCCACCGCTTTAACAATGTTACTGCCATTGTCTGATGTGATAGCAACCTGACACTCCTCACACAGGTCCCATGCAGCCAAAGCCTATTTCAGGCCCAATGCTATATTCTCTCCAGTGTGATCCTGAGGGAAATACGAGGTTTGCAAGCGGCTTTTCAGTTCAAACTCATTATCGACAAAGTGTGCCAGTAGGCTGATGTATGGTTCAGTCATCCTGCTTGACCAGAGGTTTGTAGTGGTGGGGAAAAAACGTCACATTAACCATTTCCACATGAACCTCAGCGCGGCATTTGTTGTAAAGTTGAGGGATGACAACTTGAGAGAAATAGCTCCGCGAAGGTAGCTGGTATCTCCTCTCCAGGGTCCAGATCATTTCCTGAATAATTTCTTCAATTTATACTAAAAAGGTCACTTCTATTAGGGCTAAAATGTCACCTTCTACGGATGAGTCCTCCATCCGTCTGCTCTGCTGTTTTTGAAAGGTTTGAAGCTGTTACTTGTCTGCATTACAGAAGATTGTTGGTCACCTGAAGCCCTCAGGTTCTCCAAATGACACTGTCCCTCCTGGACATTTTAAGGATGTTTTCCCTAATATATGTCCATCTGTTCTTGCAGTTGTTAATAGTAGCCTTTCCTCAGGTGTGGTCCCTGTAAATTTTAAACATGCAGTAGTCCAACCTATAATTAAGAAACCTGGACTCGATCCTGCAGATTTAGCTAATTTCAGGCCAATATTAAAACTAACTTTCCTATATAAAATTCTTCAAAAGATGGTTTACAGTCAACTAATGGCCTTTTTTGAAGAGCACAACACTCAAAGTTTTCCAGTCTGGTTTTAAAACTCTGCACAGCACCGAAACTGCTCTTTTAAAAGTGTTTAATGATATATTTTTAGGTACTGACTCCGGTGATTTGTTGTTCTGGTCCTTCTTGATTTAACTACTGCATTTGACACGGTGGACCATGAAATACTGATTTCTCGTTTGGAGCATTGGGTGGGCATCAAGGGCACATCACTCAACTGGTTCAGGTCCTATTTGGAAGGTCGTACTTTCTGTGTCAACTGTGGTGACTCGGTGTCCTCCTCTGTTTCTCTCTCTTGTGGGGTCCCACAGGGCTCAGTTTTATGCCCACTTCTCTCTCTATCTGCTCCCGCTTGGTTCCATACTTAGGAAGCATGGCATTTTATTCCACTGTTATCCTTGTTCAGTCAATATGGTAATTATTGCCATCCTGTCAAATTGTAGACTGACACTGTAATTTTGATATGCTTAATGTCTTGGAAAAAATGAAATTGCACCACTGTTATTGTCTTAAGCATGCAAGTTTGTGTTAACGAGCAGGAGTCGGGCTTGAAGGTAAATCAACCTGCATCATTTGCTGTCAGCCTGAATGGGGCTAAAGGAGTGATTGATGCCAAGGTGCACAGCCCTTCAGGAGCCCTGGAGGAATGCTGCGTCACTGAGATTGACCAAGGTAACATGATCCACAGGTTGTCTTTTACACCCTGATGACTATAATACAGGATAAGGGAAGTTTCATTGATTTGAATATGCAAATAAATGCTAATATTAATTAAATAATTGTTTTTTTAAAAAGAACAAAGAAAGAAAAGCCTTACCCTAACTTTCTTCAATTCCCCATTCCCCAGATAAATATGCAGTGCGGTTCATTCCAAGAGAGAATGGCCTCTATATGATTGATGTGAAGTTCAATGGCAGCCATATTCCTGGTAGTCCATTTAAGATCCGTGTTGGAGAAACTGGCCAGGCTGGCGATCCTGGGATGGTTTCAGCATATGGACCAGGCTTAGAGGGAGGCACTACAGGTACCACACTGCCCAATCTTTCTTTAACTTGAAGTGGTGGTTGTGCAAGGTGCTTTTTTGGGGGGTAACAAGTTTATATATAAAATGTTTATATTTTGAATTAAATAAGCCAGAATTTAATTACATTGTCTTGGTGTGACTGTTTGGTTGTTGTTGTTGCTGTCCTTATAACCTTTACAATCCAGTATGTCCTTCATTTGTTTAAATTCTCACCTCAACTTCCCACCCCCTCGACCTCTTTCACTCCCCCTAGGCACTGCATGTGAATTTGTAGTTAACACCAGCAACGCAGGCTCTGGAGCCTTGGCAGTAACCATTGACGGGCCCTCCAAGGTTAAGATGGACTGCATTGAGTGCTCAGAAGGTTACAGAGTTACATACACCCCAATGGCCCCTGGCAACTATCTCATCTCCATCAAATATGGTGGACCATACCACATTGTTGGAAGTCCGTTCAAAGCAAAAATCACCGGTAAGAAAAAGTTTAGAAAATCAGAACAGTGACTCCAGACCTTACATTTGAGCCACAGCAGCAAACAACCAGTATTTGCAAATCGTATAGCAAACATGATGAGCACATTAAAAGAAGTTTGTGATCTAGCTATAGGGCATCAGCAAACACACAATCTTAAGGTTTCGTCATTGATGGTAATAGGGGTGTCACAATATCAGATTCTTACTTAGGGCTGCACGATTAACCGCATCGCAATCAAAACCGCAATGTGGCGTTGTGCAATTATGTAACCGCAAAAGCCTGCGATTATTTATAACTAATCTTCACAGACTGTGTGCATGACAACAAGGTGTATTTGCTGCATGTAAGAGCAACACCCATAATCAAGATGACTGTCAGATATTGAGATATTGGTCTACTGTCAATTTTGACCGCCCTGCCTTGAGAAGCGCAACATATTATAAAAACCACGCCAACCGGGGGAAAGCAGTAGAGCTCTTTATTTACTTTGCATTGCGTGAAGGCGGCTCGTTGCCTGTCTATTTTTTTTTTCTCCTTAACGGCTCTGTTAAGATTTCCGTGTTCCGGCAGATAGACAACTCTGTGTCTTCCTCGTAGACTCTGTTACATATGATTATTTTGAAAATGGATACAAACTAGCATGCAGAGGTTGAATTGATGCCAAAGCAAAGAAAAATGCAATGTTTGGTGTTATTTTAAAAACAGTGGCGTCGCTGAAAGGTAGGCTACTGTGTAAAACATGGTTGGACTGCCCATCCTGAGAATGGGTAGATTTCCCGAGTGGCCTGTCCAAAGTTACGACCGCTATGTCCATGGCACCATGAAAATAAAATGACAAAATATAATAGCCTGGGTTCAATTGGCCGTGTTCGCTTTAAACAGCCTTAATGAAATACCTGTTTCATTTGAGTGATCCACAATCCAATCCAATTCAACCCAATTTATTAGACTATAGATTAGTTTGATGGGCTGGCAGAAAAGCCTTAGATTTTGTATTTTACATCAATATAAGATATAGACTTTATTTAATTCCATTGAATTGCTTAATAGCATACATATTTCAAAATACACATAGGCCTATTACTTACGTTTCGTTTTTAATTTGCTAATTGGCTAAGTGGTTTGATATGACCTTCTACCACTACATGTCACCACTAAACCACCATCAATGAATGCTTAAGAAATACAGCAGGTACACCTCTAGCCTATATAGGTAGCCTAGTGAAACCATAATGATCTTGAAAGTTTCAGTTTGAATTTGCCATGAGAATCAGTCTGGACAGGCTTCTGGCATCTGTGACCAACTTACCATTCAGTGTCGTAGTAATAGCTACGGGCGTTATTTAGGTGTGACAGTGAAAGCTACTTGAAAACAATGACAGACAGATGGTTCATCCAATCAACAAGTATTTTTTTGGAAGTTTAAACTGTTTATGATGGACTGTTTCCCAGATGGACTTGTCATGTCAGGTTACTATATTGTATATTTACATACAGTATTTGATATTATACTACAGAGCACTTTTAAGCTTTCATAACAAAGGAAACAGAATTGAGAGCTGCTTACTATATCGCAATCGCAATATTTTCCAAACTAATCGCAATTATACTTTTTGATCAAATCGTGCAGCCCAATTCTTACTACACGATAATCGTACCCAAAATAATTCACAATAACAATAACGTAGTATATACAGAAAATAAATATAATTTTGAGTCAAATGAATATTGACCTATATTGTGTGTTTTGCTGTGTGAGGTATCAAATACTTGTATTATCATAGCCAAATGCCCATAGGATGGCAGCCAATAGATGTGTGAAATTCTTGCTGGGTCAGTTATTTCACTGACATAACTATGTGACCAATGTTTATGTTAGACTGTCAGCTAGACTAAAAATTACCACAAAAGGGTAAGGAAACAATACCAGTTGATGTTTGTCAATTTGGCAGACGTGTGCTTATTAGCTCAAGCTATGCTATGCTATCAATGGAGAGAATAGCTTCTAAGGTTTATTCCGATTCTGCAACACGTCACAGTGGAGATAGCCTCGTCTTAGGAAAAATCACTTTGTTATCATGTTCCGTCGGGAGCCATTTAAAAAACCTCATGCTATATTTATAGTAACTGGTCCATTGGGCTTAACGGGAGGCGCTGGATAATTTAGATATTATTTTTTTACATGTATTTCTTTCACAATATCAATATTGAATTTTTTCGTATCATTGGTTATTGTCAATACGGGTTTATCGCGACACCCTTATATGGTAGTAATGAACATAATTTGTATGATCGTGATAGTTTTCTACTAACTACAAAGGCTACAAGCCTATTCAAAAAGATCCATCATTTTTATTTATTAATATAAAACCATGCTGAGGAAAATATTTTGGGTTCTCAAGATTGCATAACTAATACAATATTTTAATTAATGATGCACTTGCCTTATGTTAATAAAAGTTCAACAAATGTATTCTTTCTATGGTTAAAGGTTCTAAATTGGTATCCAGCCACAGTATGCATGAAACCTCCTCTATGATGGTTGATCCTGTGACCCGTGCAATCAGCTGTTCTCAGCATGTAGCTCCCAGCCAATCGGATGCCAGCAAGGTTATGGCCAAGGGCCTGGGCCTGACAAAGGGCTTTATTGGACAGAAGAACAGCTTCGGTGTTGACTGCAGCAAAGCAGGTGTGTGTATAACCATCCTGGTTTCCCATGTAATTTTGATATATACAGAGAGTCTGTCAAATCATTTGAGAATGTGTTATTTAATTACGTTTCATTCTATTCCTAGGCCGCAACATGCTGCTGGTTGGTGTGGATGGTCCCAAGGTCCCCTGCGAGGAGATAATAGTGAAACACTTGGGCAACCACTTGTATAATGTCAGTTACCAGCTCAAAGAGAAAGGAGAATATATACTTGTGGTCAAATGGGGAGATGAACATATCCCTGGAAGCCCCTATCACATCACAGTCTAAAACCCAATGGCATTATTAAGAGCACAGGTTATTATCCCTATGTTCCAACCAGCCAAATTAAATTCTCTTTATTCTTGCCAATTCTTGTGCTTTACATCCACATTTACAAATCTGCTCCCGTCTTTATTAATCCAAAGGTTTGCTTTCCAGACCCTTATAACCTGACCAGCAAATCTATCTCTTGAATAAATATATCTCACATTCTCCAAAAGATTAATACTGGTACACTGACTATTGTTTTGTTTTTGCATCCATTTTATTTCCTCCAATGATATCCACAAATTGTTTCAGAGACATTATGCTCCATTTATTAGTGTAATGGCATAATTTAGCTGGCTCTTGTGTCCAGACATAAACATTGTGAATGTTTTTTTTTGGGCTGAGCCTGTAGTTTAAGCAAGTGAGCGTAAATGAATAAACCAGCTTAACATTGTGCATTGTGTAGCACATATTTTAGCAGCATAGATTTTAGCCTATCATGAAATGTTCGAGCTTAATTTGGAATACATCTTTTTACATCAATTGTTATACATTATTGCCTAAATAAAAAACTCAGCGGTTTGTGACAGATTAAAGCTTGTTTCTAGATTTATGTATTTGAATAGTAGAGTGAATATACACTGTTATAGAATACGTGTATGATTACAGATGTAGCCTATTCCATAATTTAACAGGTTCTAGAATGTTGAAACCCAGTGTGTGGGGTCCATTCATGTTAATGTGTTTATACTGTAATGCTCTCAGTTTTAGCCACTGCTTTAAAAAAATAAAAATCATAGCACATACGGATTACAGTGGATAATTATAAAGCAACATGCTAATGGTGAGGTTAGTACAAGCCTGGTCTTAGATGATTACATTACTATTGATGTCTCATCAAATGTTATCCACTTTGTTGATAGGTGAGTCCTTGAGCCAAACGCATATCATAATTCTTTGCCAATGCAAAAACGTATCTTTCATACACTGAAAAAGATTTAAGGTAAGATCGCATAACCTGAATTTGAAATGTTATATTGATAGGCCATTTGAAAATGCAGTCATTCCATATTGCCTTGACTTTTTCTTGACAGCTGGCTGATATTTGTGAATGATAATTTCCTCCCAACTGAATTGACTGATCCCAAACCCCGCCCCTTTGACCTGTCCAACATAGTTACTTAACTAGGTTGGTCAAATCCGCTTTGTAGCAGAGAGAATATAATTTAACAGAGGTTCCAACTGACTGCACTTCCGCATTCGATTTTTGGAAGGTGGGGGGTGTTCCATGGGGTACACGGATTTCACACAATATTGCCCATAATATATCTCGGGGCATTAATGGGTATTTTGAGTAAATAACATTATTCCCAAATGCATACGATCAATCTAAGGCCACAACTGGGTATTGAGGTATATTGACTTTGTATCAGGCCATGCATGGTAGATTTAGCTGTCTGGGCACTGCTTAGGTCAGCCTCCACAGGAAAATACCGTTAGTGACACGCCCACTTATGAGACCTGCAGCGTTCCATTTTTGCTTCATTGAAATGCATTACAATACTCTCTTTATACAAATCTAAAATCTTTGAAAGCAGGTTATAGGAAAACAGACAGAAGTTTCTGTCGGATTCCAAATATGCTAAATTGTTATTGGGGGAAAGGCGAAACGGGCCGGGCTTGTGATGAGTCAATTGAAAAAAAAAATGTTTTGAGATATTTCTTATGTTTAATGCCCCAGCTACCCCAAAGCCTTTCATAGTTTTCACTCGTTGTCTTTGCATGTATTCTGCATTTCAGGACAATGAAATAGCTTTCAGAAAATTTGTAAGACAGTATTTTGATACACAATAAAGTATTTTTCTGTCATTCTAATTCCTGCTTGTTTATTTTATATTTTTTTCCCTTTAAAGGCCCATTCATGCTTCCGTGCCAAGGCTACAGCGTCAGTTACGGATAGGGCATAACCCTACGGCGTAGGGTACTGACCTGCACCTGTTCAAAAATGTAACCACGCGTCCGTCCATCCGTCGATTCGACGCAGCAGGCAAGCCTATATGCCAGAGAGAGTAGTGCTTTGGAATTAGGAATCTTAATAACAACGCCATATCCTATGTGCACAGACTGTCCCTTTGACAGTCATGGTATTATTATTAGATTCGCTGGAAAGAGACATTTTTATGTCTTGCTTGAGCATTATTAACCAAGAATTTAGCAAGACAGGGATTTCCCTATGGCAGGGCTATTCAATAACACCATTGACACCAAATTCCAGGTAATCCTACTGGTATGGGTTTAAATGTGACTAGTACCATACCCAACCATCATCCTCACTAACAGGAGCTACGGGAGCTTTGTACACATGTCACAGACTGATTATTAGGTCTGGACTACTACATTACATTTACAAACATGTCATGATGCTAAACAGTATGTATAACCTGTATAACAGTTAATAACTAATTTACAGTAATATAATAACTTGATTTGTGTATTGGTTATAGAGTATATTGAGCTAATGTATAGTGGTCATGGGTGCAATCCCCTCATGGGCCACGGGGGCAGTTGGTGGGCCGCATTTGGCCCGCGGGCTGCCAATTGAATAGGCCTGCCTTATGGCATTTTCTCATTCTGGCATTTTGCATCGACACGATTGTTACCTATGATAAGCTTTCTGTTGGTGTAAATATTTGTATATACCTATTTCAAAACGTTTACACTGTATTAGCGTTAAATCTCGAGCCAGTGGGGGATTTCTCTGTGGGATTTCCTTGTTGTCGGGCAGCGAAAAGCAGTCTTTCATAAATGCAAATTTGTGTCTGCAGATTGTTTCTTCATATACTGTGTCGTCTTCGTTGGTGAGTTCTTAGTACGGTGGCCCTTAAGTACAAAACACGACGACATTTCACAAAACACAACGAAATTAACTCAAACGTTTTGGCATGTAATGAGCTGATGCCAACTGCCGTTAAACCGCAAGAATAAGGGTTAGTCATTTCTTGGTAAAACCCATACAGTTCTATGGTCAAACGGCTCATTCCACAGTAAACAAATTAATAAAAAGTCTGTCTACCCTGGTGGAGTTGTAAGTAGCTGCTCATTGTACTGGTACCGTAGTCCAGTCATCCATATAAAATGGGTTCTATTTCGTATAGGCTTCGCCCTTTAAAGCTATCGCTAGTGGGTTTACCCCTCGCGTGCATGCACAGCACTGAAAAGAATTTAGTCCACGCCCACCAAGAGGTGGGCCTCACTTGGCGGGCTCCCTTCGAGTATAAAAGGGGAACGAGACTGCTCATTCGGCTCCCAATTTTCTTAAGCGCTTTTTTGCAAGCACTTATAAGAACAAAAGAAGATGCAGAGAGAGAGAGACGTGATCAGGATCTGCCCATCCTGCCAGGCCAGGTATATCATGGGATACGACTTCCACGCCAGATGTGAGTCGTGTCTTGGCCCGGTGGAGGAACCAGGGTCGAATGACTTTCCAGCCTCCATCCACGGGTCTCCCTGTGGGTCGCCGATTCCCCCCCTCCCTCAGTTGGGGGAGCAGGAGATCGGCAAAGCAGCGGACAGGACCCGTCCAGAGGATTCTTGGGCGTTTGTCCCTGCTAACTACCTGCCATCGGTGGGGGGTCTAGTCCGGGAGATCCCGGAGATTATCTCGAGAGCTGCCGCCTACAAGAATCTCGTGGTTCCAGTAGCTCAGGAGATGGCTCCCTGGGACAAAATGTCCGGCGACATCCCTGCAGCCCAGCCGGCTAGACGGTGTTGGAATTTGGGTGGTGTCTTCTCACCCAGTTCCAGCGTGTTCTTTTATGGAGTTGAAGTAGGAGGAGACACTGTGTCCAAGTTTATAAAAATCAGCTTTAATATAATAATAGTAGACCTCAGAACCTTTATAGTTGGATCCAAGCTCCAACAATAGTTTGGCTGTCCGTGGTCGGGGATAGCCCTGTCTGGCCTCGTTTTCCAGCCATCCTGCGGTACCAGAATGGGGCGGCAGCTGATCCAAGGGCCCTCCGGTCTCCTATTGCCACGTACGTGCCGATCACCAAGGTCCAGGGGTTCACGGACCGGGGGTTCCCGTCTGTACCTCCTTTGGAACCCAGCCTCTCTGCCTTTTTTGGCGACAAACAGGCCGGCGTGGTGTCTGGTCGACTACCAACCCTACCAACCGCCAATGACCAGCTGTCAGCTCGTCTAGCTGACCACGCTAACCAGTGCGCATTTCAGGCATCTGCGGCAGCCAACAATGTTGCACTTTTGTTTTTTTCTCTAACTAACTGTCTTCGAATTCAGCCACAATGTCGGAGGGGGAGGCGTCAGAAGTAAGCAGAGCTGCTAGCGCTGCCCTCACTCTGTGCGCCTCCATTGCTGCCACCCAGGCCAGAATTACCGTTTGGCTGACACAGCTGCACAGGCACCTATGGCTACAACGCTCAACGGTTCCAGAGAGCTCCAGGAAGGATCTCTTGGAGGCCCCAATCACCTCAGATGGACTGTTTGGGCCCCTATTTCGGTCTGTGGTGGACACAGCCAGAACAGTGTCTGAGGAGACTGAGTTGCTCCGGCGCCACACCGGCTGGACACAGCCTACCGCCCGCCCTCAGCGTCCTCCGGGGCAATGGCGTGCTCGCCACGACCAGAGGGAACAGCGCCGATGACGCCACGCCGCAACCACCGCAGCGGCAGATCAGGCTCCTGCGCCTTCTCCACCGGTGCAACTGTTGGCTCGGGCAGGGCAGAGAAGAGCCGCCTGGACCAATCGGTCAGCAGGCCGGCCCCTGGGGGGGGGAGTGTGTGTGATATTGTGTCTGTAAGGAATTGTTTTGAAATAAAGCACAAACATCTTCCAGATGAGAGCGCTATTCCTCTAAAGCTGCAGCTGGTGCCTGGCTCTGCAGAGTCAGCCACACCTGCCACACACACACTCCCCACACTGCGTGAGCCTGCATGCGATGCCTTCTCAGGCGAGAGGCGGCATGGCTACACATCGTTTAAGCACCTCATCTCTGACACCCAATTAGAGACTGCCACTGCATATTGCTCTACAGAGAATACGGGTAGCAATGAGCCCACGAGAGCTTTTTCCGAGCCTCGTGCGGACGACGCACACACGCCTGACTCTTCCTCTACTCACCCATAGTGGTGTGAGAGTATGAACAAGAGTCGACGTCACGCGTGCGAGACTCCTAAACGGCGACGAATCGACACAGCGGTCCCAGTGTTTAGCACGCCTCCTTCCCGGCGAAGACCGACCGTAGGTTCGGGTTTAGTTCAGACTCACGAGTCTTCCTTGTGGCAGCCCTTTCGAGTCGAGCTCCCCATGGGTCGCACCGGAGCAGGCTCTGAGACGTGCGACGGCGGAGAGGGCTGTAGCTTGGTTGGTTGCCAAGACAGCGTCAACTCAACAAGCGCATGTACGCCCACTCTCAGAGCACTACTCCGAGTGGCAGCGCCTATGTTTGATGGACAGGTGGATGAGCAGGCTGATCTGCAGAGGCTACACCCTGCAGTTTGCCTCCCCTCCCCCGAAG